>VKOC01000107.1:0-20514 GCA_009364415.1 Spea multiplicata
AATAAATATAATAACACAATAATTACATAAAAATAACACAATAATGAAATAATAAATATAACACAATAATTACATAATAATAATACAGCACAATAATTACCTAATAAATATAATAACACAATAATTACATAATATTTTTTGGCATTTTTTGGTAAGTATGTCATATTAAATGTCACATTTTGACTGAATTTATCACCTAGAAAGGAAGTGCAAACTCCCCCCACCCCCACCTTCTGCCAGGGTATATTAACAAACACAGGGGGGGGGGTTGTGACGTGCTTTTCTTTGCACGTCAGTGAATAGGTGACCCAAAGCGGTATTCTGTACGTCTAAAATGACTTAAAATGCAGAAAAATTCCCTTTCAGACAAAACTTTGAAGAAGGGCGTGCGCCATTCCAGGGATGCGTTCTTGAGAATTCAGGCAAAAGTCAAAATTCTATAAGAAAATATCTGCAATTTTGTTAAATACATTTTAAAATATATGTATTAAAAAAACGAAGAATCAAGAAATGTAATTTTAAAAAATTTATTTTAAATCCAATGCTTGTGTATTTTTTGTAAGAATTTTTTCTGTCATTGTGGTATTTTTAATAAAAAATTGTAGATTAAATGTATCAGGGTTTTTTTTAAAATTGTTATAATATATATATATTTTTTTTGGAAGTTTCCCTCAATTACCTCAAACAAAAAATCACACAAATGAAAGAATTTTATTGAAGAATGTTTTTCTTCTGCCCGTTGGATGCAACGTTTTATCATTTTGGAACTATTTGAAATGTTTTTTACCTTGTTTGATGAAAATGTGGGTCTTATTAACGGGTAAAACAGTTTAACAAAAAATGATTTGACATTTTTGAAAATGCTTAAACAAAATTCTATAGTAATAAGAAAGATGGTTAAAAATATATATTTTTTACGGAAATTTCTAGTCGGGACGCCCCACTCCTTAACCTGAAGACGAGACCTCTGAGGTCCTAAAAGCTCATGTAACGTTACGTCTTCTTCTGTGAAAAAATATCTACTTCCTGTCCGTGAAGGAGCCGCCATGTTTCTATAAGAAATACGAGAGGTCTCCGGTGGCCATTTTTCTGTCTCATGAGTCAGGAGGAGGTGATCTTCACCGCAGATGATCCACCTGATGAAGGATCCATCCGTTGTGATCCATTACCCGGCCTTACCAGGGCTTTGGTTGGATGGCCCTGCGCTGAGAACCGTCCTATCGTTGGGCCCGGGTTAGTCTCCTCCTCCGTCCAGACAAAACGATTACCCCGGCGGATCCATCGCTCAAAGCATGGAAGACGAATCCGCCCTCACAGAAATGTTTAGTCGGCGACAGAGGAGTCCAGGTTGAGATCGGGGGGGGGGGGGCAGGGTTAACCCGTAGAAGTGATGGCCTCCTCACGTCTGTCTGTCTGTCTCCTTGGTATTAACTTTGTCTTTACTCTCCACCGGTAGCGCCACGGCAGGTCGGCGGAGTCTTGCCACAACCCTTTACCAATGTAGGGGAAGTGGGGAGGAAAATAGGAGACGAGGAGATTGGTAGTAAAGAAATGGAGGCTGAGGAGAAGGGCGAGACCGGGCGAGAGAGCGGGAAGGCAGGGAGAGGAGATATTAGATTCCCGGCCCGCCGTGGGTTAACACCTCGCACATCAATTAACACGTTCCACCTTCTCACCCCACCTCCCCATTTTCTCTCTCTCCGTCACGCTTACACTTTCCTGCGCTATATATACCAACTCTGGAAGCAGCTGACAGCGCGTGACTGGCTTAGGATCAGCGTTATGATCCCCGCTTTAGCGCGCGCGAAAACGGTGACGCGCGTTCCCCTCCCCCGACGCGGCTCCGTTCTGCCCCTCCCCCGACGCGGCTCCGTTCTGCCCTTTCTCCGTATCCCGCGCCACGTCTTTCCCTGCTCCAGAAATGGTGGCCGCGACAATTATTCTGTAAAAAAAAAAACTACCTTTTTTTTTGTCTTTCTTTCTTTTTTTCTTCTTCGAAATGGGTCTTAAAAGGTGATATTCTTTTTTTATAGTTTTTATCTGTTTTTTTGTTGTTGTTTTTCTCCCACCACTTTCTTGAGAAAAAAATGGAAGATTTTATTTTTCTTCTCGAGAAAATGTTTTTAAACGTCAAAGGTCCTTCCCTCCCAATTTATTTATTTTTTTCTTTGGGGGGCCGTTTATCTAAAACCCCTTACGTTCGCTTAACGAAGGGAGAGAGAGAGGAGCCTGCAGGATTTTTTATTTTTTTTGGTTTTCCGAATTTTTTTCTTCTTCTTCTTACTGGAACCCAATGGGGGAATTTTTCCTCCCCAGCATCAGTCTTTTAAACATGAGATTCGTCATTTCTCTTACACTATGAGTTATTCGTTATTTCTGTCAGAATCCCCTTTTGCCTAATTTTACAGAACATTCACCTTAATTAATGAGAAAAGCGAAGATGGCGTGAGGTACAGGGCGATTGATCGGCGTTAGAATAGCGGCTCTCCCGCGTTCTTGTCCCAGCCGGTCGGCAGTAACGAAAGGGGGGGGGGGTCACATCTATGTAACGCTCCTGTCTGTTCCTGACACATGCGCAGACCAGCAGGAGAGCAGTCCAGTCGTAGGGACTCTTTGGTTCACTTGGGACAGATGGCAGTCTGGGTTATATGTTGTAATATGAGGGGTTATAGGGGCGTTATATGAAGTAATAGCCGTTATAGGGGTTATATGTTGTAATAGGAGGGGTTATATGAAGTAATAGCTGTTATAGGGTTATATGTTGTAATAGGAGGCGTTATATGGAGTTATAGGTGTTAATAGAGGTTATATGTTGTAATTAGGAGGGGTTATATGAAGTAATAGCTGTTATAGGGTTATATGTTGTAATAGGAGGCGTTATATGGAGTAATAGGTGTTAATAGAGGTTATATGTTGTAATAGGAGGGGTTATATGAAGTAATAGGTGTTATAGGGTTATATGTTGTAATAGGAGGGGTTATATGAAGTAATAGGTGTTAATAGAGGTTATATGTTGTAATAGGGGCGTTATATGAAGTAATAGCTGTTAATAGAGGTTATATGTTCTAATAGGAGGGATTATATGGAGTTAAAGGGGTTATATGGAATGGTGTATTTACCTTTGGCACATTATATCCCAGCGCACTTTGTCTTTGGCTGCACCTTGTAATGCAGAGAGCCACGGCCTCCATGGTATAAATGTTGTGGAGAACAAAGAGCTCTCTTGTAACGACCCATTGTGCGGTGGGACATCGGGGGCTTCTGCCCCATGGACCTGCCGGCCTATGCTGGGAGTGGGACTCATCACATTATATGGAGTAATAGGAGGGGTTCTAGGGAGATACATATAGGTAATAGGTGTTATAGGGAGATATATATATATATGGGTAATAGGTGTTATAGGGGGTAATAGGAGTGAGTCCACCCCTCACATTTCTGTAAATATTTATTATATCTTTCATGTGATAACGCTGAAGAAATGATCTCTGCTACAATGTAACGCAGTAACTTTACTGCCCCTCAATATAACCCAACACACAGCCATTAACCCCTCAATATAACTCAACACACAGCCATTAACCCCTCAAAATAGAAACCAACACACCAGCCATTAACCCCTCAAATAATAACCCAACACACAGCATTAACCCTCAAATTATACCCCAACACACAGCCAATTAAAGCCCTCAAATATAACCAACACGCACCATTATACTATCCATCACATATAACCCAACACGGCGCCATAGTTAACCCCGTCAACATATACCCAACTACACAGCCATTAACCCCCAAAATATACCACACAGAAAACACAGCCATTAACCCCTCAAAATATAACCAACACAACAGCCATTAATCGCCCATTCAAGGATATACCCCAACGACACAACATTAACCCTCAGAATATTACACAACACACAGCCATTAACAACCTCAAATATGAACCAACACACAGCCTTAACAACTCCTCAAATATAAACCCAACACACAGCCATTAACCCCTCAAATATAACCCAACACACAGCCATTAATGTATAAACCATGGCAACAAAAGTGAGTACACCCCTAAGTGGAAATTACCAAGTTGGGCCCAATTAGCCATTTTCCCTCCCCGGTGTCATGTGACTCGTTAGTGTTACAAGCTCTCTCATACCGGTCACTGGGAGTCCAACATGGCGCCTCATGTCAAAGAACTCTCTGAGGATGTGAGAAAAAGAATTGTTGCTCTACATAAAGATGGCCGAGGCTATAAGAAGATCGCCAAGACCCCGAAACTGAGCTGCAGCACGGTGGGCAACACCATCCAGCGGTTTCACAGGACAGGTTACACTCAGAACAGGTCGACCAAAGAGGTTGAGTGCACGTACTCAGCGTCATACCCAGAGGTTGTGTTTGGGAAATAGACGTATGAGTGCTGCCCGCATTGCTGCAGAGGTTGAAGGGGTCGGGGGTCAGCCTGTCGGCGCTCAGACCGTACGCTGCACACCGCATCGCTCTGCATGGCTGCCGCCCCAGAAGGAAGCCTCTTCTAAAGATGATGCACAAGAAATCCCGCAGACGGTTTGCTGAAGACACGCAGACTGAGAACACGGATTACTGGAACCACGACCTGCGGTCCGATGAGACCGAGATAAACTTATTTGGTTCAAAACCAGGTGAGGAGAACAAAGACAAGTGTGACCTGCCTACAGTGAGCATGGTGGTGGGAATGTCGTGGTCTGGGCCGGCACTGGGGGGCTACGGTTCACTGAGGGAACCATGACTGCCGACATGTACCGTGACATACCGAAGCAGATCCCCTCAGAGACCGGGCTGCAGGGCAGGATTCCAACATAACGACCCCAAACGCACCTCCAAGACCACCACTGCCTCGCTAAAGAAGCTGAGGGTAAAGGTGATGGACGGGCCAAGCGTTTCTCCAGACCTAAACCCTATTGAGCATCTGCGGGGCTTCCTCAACCGGAAGGTGGGGGAGCGCAAGGTCTGTAACATCCACCAGCTCCGCAAGTGGAAGAGGACACCAGAGGCAACCTGTGAAGCTCTGGGGAACTCCATGCCCAAGAGGGTTAAGGCCATACCTGGGAACTCTCCGGGTTTGACCCAGAGATTGCCGGGTGAAGCACTGCTTCTCCAGGTCAAGACCCGAATCTTCCGGGTCGCATGAGTGGAGTCTTGACACGCCCCGCTCCCCGTCCATTTTCCCTTTAAATGGGACCGCCCACCAACATCAGCAGAAACGCCCATCGACCACAGCAGGACCACCCACTGGCGTCAGTGGGCAGTCCTGGCCACGTCCCGCAAGGGAAGGCTCCGGGTAGCCAGAGCCCAGAAGTTCCCAGGTATGGTTAAGGCAGTGCTGGAAAATAATGGTGGCCACACAAAATATTGACACTTTGGGCCCAGTTTGGACACTTAGGGGCCTACTCACTTTTGTTGCCATGGTTTACACATTAATGGCTCTGTGTTGGGTTATATTTGAGGGGTTAATGGCTGTGTGTTGGGTTATATTTGAGGAGTTAATGGCCGTGTGTTGGGTTATATTGAGCGCTGTTAATGGCTGTGTGGGTCTTGGTATATTTGAGGGGACGTTTAATGGCTGTCCTGATTTGTTTGGAGTTATTATGAGGAGTAAATGGCCGTGTGCTTGGGTTATTATTTGTGAGGGTTAATTGGCTGCTGGTTGGGTTTATATTTGAGGGTTATATATGCTCAGTGTGTTTGCGGGTTGTATAATTTTGAGGATGTTAATGGTCCGTTTCTGTGTTCGGTTATATTTGATGGGGTTAATGGCTGTGTGTTTGGGTTATATTTTGATGGGGTTATGCGCCGTGTGTGGATATATTTTGAGTGACGTTGTTTAATGGCTTGTGTGTGGGTTATATTTGAGGAGTTAATGGCCGATTTTTCTGTGTTCGGGTTTATTATCTTGAGGGGTTAATGGCTGTGTTGCTGGGTACTATTTTGAGGGTTGTTTAATGGTTTGTGTGCTTTGGGTTATATTTGAGCGGCGCTTAATTGAGCTGTTGTTTGTGTGTTGGTATATTGGGTGTGTTAATGGTCTGTGTGTGTTTTGGCGTTATATTCTTGATGGGGTTAATGGCTGGTGTGTAGTGGTTATATTTGAACGGGGTTTGCAATGGCTGTTTTGTGTTTAGGCGTAATTATTTGAGGAAGTTAATGGCCTTGTTGTTGGGTTATAATTTGAGTGGTTAATGGCCGTGTGTTGGGTTATATTTGATGGCGGTTAATGGCCGGGTGTTGGGTTATATTTTTTGAGGGCGTTAATAGGCTGTGTGTTGGGATTATCATTGAGGTGCTCTCAAATGGCCTGTGTTGTCTGGGTATATATTTGAGGTGGTTATATGAGCTGTGCTGTTGGGTTATATTTGAGGTTTAATGGCTGCCTGTCCTGTTGGGTTATGTTGAGCGGGTTTAATGGCTTGTGTGTTTGGGTATATTGAGCTGGGCCGTTATTAGGCTGTTGTGTTGGCGTTATATTTGTGAGGCGGTTACATGGCTGTGTGTTTGTCGTTATATTCTGATGGGTTAATGGCTGGCTGTCTTGCGCTTAGGTCATATTTTGAGGGGGTTAAATGTCTGTGTGCTTGGTCGTTAATTGATGGGAAGTTTACATATGGCTGTGTGTCTGGGTTAATTAGTTGAGGGTGTTTATATGGCTGTTGTGTTGTTGTGTTATATTGAGGGCTTTGTTAATGTGCCTGTGTGTTGGGTTATATTGAGGGGTTAATGGCTGTGTGTTGGGTTATATTGAGGGGCAGTAAAGTTACTCTGTTATACAGTCCGTGCACTCACTGCGTTATCACATGAAAGATATAATAAATATTTACAGACATGTGAGGGGTGGACTCACTCCTATTACCCCCTATAACACCTATTACCCATATATATATATCTCCCTATAACACCTATTACCCATATATATATATATATCTCCCTATAACACCTATTACCCATATATATCTCCCTATAACACCTATTACCCATATATATCTCCCTAGAACCCCTCCTGTTACTCCATATAATGTGATGTCCCACTCCCAGCATAGACCCCTTCTTCAGGCAATGGGGCTTTATTCGGGGGCAGGGCTTACCCTGATTAGACTCTAGTGGGTGGAACTCAGATGGAGTGGGCGTGGCCAAGTACCCCATCTGGAGAAACCGACCCGGAGTCCCGGGGAGCAGAGAGGGATACCGGGAGTATTGGGGGAGGGGAGCGTAGCCAGGCCGGTGATACCAGAACCTATAAGGAGGAGCGGCCGGGCTTCTCTGTTATAAATTTACAGGGGGCTATAATGCTTTGTTTTACAGAATATTTGGGGTCTTCTAGGCAGCGGCTACACAGAGTATAAAGTTACCGGTAACGTTTTGGGGGTTTAGAATATTTGAATAGATTTTAAAAACATTTCATTTGATTTCATATTTCAGGGGTCACAGAAAGGTCGCGCACTTAATATTCGGAGAATTTAGGGTAAAACATTTTTTATTCTAAACTTTACCAAACTTTTACATTTTAACACAAAAACCGGATATCGCCGTATTTGTGCCGCAGACGATAGTCCAAAGTGTGACGCCTCCTACTGGCCTGCGCTTCGGATGCAGAGTCGCATGAGCCTTCTAAGACCTCAGAGGTCCCTTCTTTAGATGTGGTGATCACTGCCGACCGGGAGGAATTATATTGGAAAATTTAAGATTACCGGAAAAATTTCAAATGACAGATCTGTAAGAGGGGCCTCCGGGCGATAATTGGTAGTAAATAGCATTTTTGGTGTTTGTAAGCATGAAAAATATTTTTATCGTTTGCATGATAAATAATATAAAAATAATAATACAAAAATAGGAAGATTATTTTTTGTTTCATTTTCTTTCCCCCAAAATCCAGGTTTTTTGATTTTTAATAGTCTTAAAACCTCCACAAAAAAAAAAAAAAAAAAAAAAAATAGCCCTCCTCCGCGCCCCCTGGCTAATTGTTCTTCTATACTTGTTTGTTTTCTTTTTTGATATAAAAACGTATTGAGAAAAAAAATATGTTTTTTTTATTATGATTTTCTTGAAATCTTATTTTTTCTTCACTCTTTCCCCTTTCTCTCCTCTCCCTCGATTATTTTTTTGTCTTTTTCTTTTTTTGTCATCTTTCTTCTTCTTTTTTAATATTTTTTTTTCTTTTATATATATATATATATTTTGTTTTTTTTCGCCTTGGCCTCCAGGTCCATTTCCAAATCTCGAGAGGAACCCTCAGAAAGTCTTCAGCACACTCCAGGATGAAGGAGATTTTAACCTCTTCTTGCATTTTTTCTTCCCTTCTTTTTTTGGTCCGGTGGGGGGGGACGGGTGGTATTTTGCATGTTGTATATTATATTTGATATATATTGATATATATTGACATATATGTGCGAATTACCAAAAAAATATATAATACTAAATTGTGTTTCAATATTTGTTGTTTTTTTTAAGGTAACCCATTTTAAATTTAGGCTGAATTGTTGGAGAAACTAAATTAAGAGAAGGAAGTGACGGGACAGTCAAAAAATGTGAATATTTTATGGAAAATTAGCATTTTCAGCATTTCCATAGAACACGACTCAATTATTTAGAATTCTGCAGAACATTTCTCCCTTAACCCCTGCCTTGCCAGTGTTTCAAGTCTTTAAAGCATCTACTGATGGTGTGTGCAGGCAATTACCCACTTAACCCCTTCTTTTCCACTCTGCTCACTAACGTGACCCTTTCCACACCTACCTTGCCGAAATGCATTGCTTCTTTAACCTCTGTTTTGCCACAGTCCTACGCCTCTTGCCTGAGTTAACCCATTGCTCTCCTGGGATCCTAACGGGAGTATCACTTCGTTAACCCACCATTAATGTAACTGCGATGATGGAATTTTCCTTTTTAACAGCTTAATTAGAGAGAAGGGAGGGGGGGCGCTAATTATTTCTTACTGCTTGTTACGATTAATGAGAGCAGAAAAAAAGCAGAGCTAGCATTTAGCGAGGAGTGCGGAGGGGGGGGGGTTGCAAGAGGGAGAGAAGGGTGTTAGATTGGGTGAAATGGGTAAATAGGGCATGGAGGGTACAAAAGACCAAAAGGAAAGTACATGGGTATTAACATGGGGCAATCGTCAATGGACGAGATGGCTGAGTAGATGTAAGGGAAATGAGGGGGATGGGGTATCCATGATAGAGAAGGTTTTTTAATTCAAACCAAAGCTGAAGAATTGGGTTAGTCTGAGGGGTCGAGGCTCTCGGGGAACTTACAGACAGAGGTATTTCTGGGGACAGCGGAGGTTGGGAAGATGGACGTTGGTTGGGGCGGCGGAGGTTGGTTGGTTGGTCGGGTGGGAAGGCGGAGGTTGGTTGGTCAGTTGGACAGCGAGAGGTTTAGGTTGGGGACGTCGGGAGGTTGGTTGTTCATGAAAACGGTGGAGGTTGGTTTGGTTGGACGCTGGAGGTTGGTTGGGACGCGGAGGTTGGTATGGGACGGCGGACGGTTGGTTGGACGGCAGAGGTTGGTTGGGGCGGAGTGCGTTGGGGAGGGGTTGGTTGGCTCGGGTGGGAGCGGCGGTTGAGGCTGGTTGCGTTTTTGGTCTGTTGAGGAAGGCAGAGGCTGGTTGGTTGTCTAGTTGGAAGCGGAGGCTTGTTGGGATTGATCTTTGGACGGCGGAGGCTGGTTGGTTTGGGTCTGTGGAAGGCGGAGGCTGGTGGTTTGTGTTCTTGTCTGGACGGTACGGAGTGTTGGTTCGGTTGGCGACAGCGGAGAGTTGTTGGTCGGTTGGGACGGCGGACGTTTGTGCTTGGTTGGGCTGCGGACGTGTGGTTGGTTGGGACGGCGGACGTTGGTTGGTTGGACGGTTTGTGGACGGCGGTGGTTGGTGTGTTGTGTCAGTTTGTGTGGACAGCAGAAGTTGGTTTGGTTGGACGGCGGAGGTTGGTTGGTTGCCGTTGGGACGGCGGAGGTTGCGATTGGTTGGTCTGGGACGTCGGAGGGTTGGTTGGTTGGTTGGGGGCGGAGGTGGTTGGTTGGTCGGGTGGGAAGGCGGAGGTTGGTTGGTTGGTCGGGTGGGAAGGCGGAGGCTGGTTGGTTGGTCTGTTGGGACGGCGGAGGCTGGTTGGTTGGGACAGCGGAGGTTGGTTGGGACGGCTGAGGTTGGTTGGTTGGTTGGGACGGCGGACGTTGGTTGGTTGGGACGGCGGACGTTGGTTGCAGGGGTTAGGCTGCAGCTTTGCTGGCGGACAGACGGCTTGTTTGGAGAGGTTCCGCGTGAGATGAAGCTGTAGAGATTTAGCCAGCAGTCACCGGACAGAGTGTTACCGAGCTGAGGCCAAGATCGAGGAGATCAGAGGAAGCTTTGTCGGGGAGACATGATTAGTGCAGATGGGCCGGTTGGTCATTATTGGGTAGAGAAGCGGATTTGGCGACCGGTTGGTGCGATCTGCTTCAGTTACCCGTTTGGCCAATGTTCACGTCTGAATAAATTGTTTCAGATGACGATAGATGCTTTCTGCTGTTGGGTTGTAGATGGTTGGAGGGCTCTGGAGAGGACGTGGGATTGCTGGGAGTGCTGAGATTGTTTCTTGGCATGACGTTGGAAGAGATATTGTCCGTGGCGGATGGCAGCTGGGCTTTGTTAGAAGGAACGTGAGATGTTTTCGGTGGTGTGGATTTGTCTTGGTTATATGGGGGAATTGTAAGCTCTTTAGAGGAGGTAATTGGGGCAGATTTTTGCAGAGATTTCTCTGGAACCTTTAGATGCAATATGGAGAAGGCAGAGGGAACGCCAGGTGCGTCATAGGGGGAGCTTTTATGATTTGGGATCAGGCCGGAGAGGGGCAGATAGGGCAGACATGTATAAGAAGTTTGAAAGGTGACGTATCACAGCGACAAATGGTATGTTCCGGCTGATGCGGCCATTCCGCTGGTTGCTATGGTGATAAAACAGTTTTGCAAACTTTTACATGTAATCCCCGTTTTTTCAGATTTAAGGAATCCCAGCACAGATCACACGGAGGGGATTGGGGGTTGGGTTGTGTTGCTGGTTCAGGGGACGGGGATTGGAATGGGGGGCACAATACTGGCGGGGGGGGGTTAGTATGAGAAGCAGCGACGGGTTTTAAAGGGAGAGGGTGGGGGATCGCATTCCCGACTGGGGCAAGAGTGATGTGGAAAATGCCCCGGATCAGCTAAAAGAGGATGGAGGAGAAGTGACATCTGCTGCCCCCCCCCTCTACTCTCATTATGACTTTCTGACTAATTAATGCTCTCAAATTTGAGCATGATTAATTAGATCTCGGTTACCATGGAAAATGTGAGGTGCTTACAGGATTGGGCAGAGGAAGGGTTAAAGGAGCAGCGCTCTGCAAGGGTACAGGTTATATGGCAATGCTCTGCGGTCCTGTGCTGGGATAGAGGTTACGGGGCAATGCTCTGCGGTCCGGTACTGGTATAGAGGATATACGGGGCAATGCTCTGCGGTACCGGTGCTGGTAAAGAGGAAAAGATAGGGCAATGCTGCTGCGGTCCGGTGCTGGTATATGAGGTTAGCGGGGCAATGCTCTGCGGGTCGCGGTGCTGGTTATAAGAGGATACAGGCAATTGCTCTGCGGTCCGGTAGCTGGTATAACGAGGATACGGGGCATGCTCTGGCGGTCCGGTGCTGGTAAAGGAGGATAGCGGGGCAATTGCTCTGGCGGTCCGGTGCTGGTTAGAGGTTACGGGGCATATGCTCTGGGGAACGGTCCGGTGCTGGTATAGAGGATACAGGGCAATGCTCTGGGCGTCGCGCGGTGCTGGTATAGAGTGATACGGGGCTAATGGCTCTGCGGTGCCTGTGGGCTGGGATGGAGGTTACGGGGCAATGCTCTTGCGGTCCTGGTGCTGGTGATGCGGAGATGACGGGGGCAATGTCTCTGGGCGGTCCTGTGCTGGGATGTGGAGGTTACTGGGGCAATGCTCTGCGGTCCTGTGCTGGGATGGTAGGTTACGGGGCAAATTGCTCTGGCGGTCCGGTGGCTGGTATAGAGGTATACACGGGCAATGCTCTGCGGTCACGGTGGCTGGTATACTAAGTTCGAGGAGTACGGGGACATAATGCTTGGCGGTCCTGTGTGGGATGGAGGTTAGGGGCAAATGCTCTGGCGGTCCTGTGGCTGGGATGGAGATTAGCGGGGCAATGCTGCATGCGGTCCTGTGCTGGGATGGAGGTTACGGGGCAATGCTCTGCGGTCCTGTGCTGGGATGGAGGTTACGGGGCAATGCTCTGCGGTCCTGTGCTGGGATGGAGGTTACGGGGCAATGCTCTGCGTTCCAGTTGTAGGTCTTATAATAGACGCCCTGCTGTATGATGGTGGAAGAGCGTTGCGGGTCGACGCTCTGCAGAACTTCCCGAAATTTCACCCCCCTGACCCAGGGACTCTCCGCTAACGTTACCCTCCGCTCTCCCCTTGCAGACATCCGGGACAGCGGGAGGAAACCCGTGATGATGTTTATCCACGGAGGATCCTACATGGAGGGAACGGGGAACATGTTCGATGGCAGCGTCCTGGCCGCTTACGGCAACGTCATTGTGGTGACGATAAACTACCGGTTAGGAGTACTGGGTACGTCCCCGGCCGCTGCGCGTTGCTGCCGGTCGCTGCCGGCCGCCGCGCGGTCTCTTCTGTTCCAGTTAATAACGTGGCGCTCTCGCCCCGCAGGCTTCATGAGCACCGGTGACCCGGCGGCTAAAGGTAACTACGGGCTGCTGGACCAGATCCAGGCGCTGCGGTGGCTGGAGGAAAACATCGGACATTTCGGGGGGGATCCTGAAAGAATTACCATCTTCGGCTCGGGGGCCGGAGCCTCCTGTGTCAGCCTCCTTATCCTCTCCCACCACTCAGAAGGTCAGCATCATCACCAAAGATACCCCAAGATACCCCACCCGCCTGTGCCCTGCTGTGTGCAGCCGTTACCAGGGAGCAAATATAAATCCATATACCCCACCCTATATCACTCCTATTACTCTATATACCCCACCTTAGACCCCCTCCTATTACTCTATAGACCCCCTCCTATTACTCTATAGACCCCCTCCTATTACTCTATACGACCGCGCCCTCCTATTTACTCCTTATATACCCACGTTTAGACCCCCCTCCTATTATCTCTAAGACCGCCGACCCTAGGACCGTCCTCCTATTGTACTTCTTATATACCTCCACCTGTCCGCCCTCACTATTACTCTATAGACCACCCTAAGACCCCTCCGTATTAACTTCCTATATACCCCCGTCCTATTACTCTATAGTACCCGCCACCGTTAGCCCCCTCCTATTGTCTATATACCCCCGTCCTGATTATCTATTATACCACCTTATAGCCCCCTCCTATTACTGCTAATAGAGCCACCGTAGACCCCCTCTATTAGCTCTATATACCGGTACCTTAATACCGCCGTCCTATTATCCTATATAGCCACCCTTCATAACGCCATCTATTACTCCATAAAAGCCTTCCTAGAACCCCTCCTAGATGTATGAAATCTGAGAAATTCCCATTGCCCCGTTTGTTCTCCTCCTGCTCCTCTTTCCCTCGTGGTCGGTGTCTCTCCCGCTTTAACTCTCTCTTTGCCCTTAGGACTCTTCCAGAAAGCCATCGCGCAGAGTGGGACGGCCATATCCAGCTGGTCTGTCAACTACGAGCCCCTAAAATACACCCGAATGCTGGCGTCTAAAGTGGGGTGTGATTACCCAGAGAACTCTGAGATGGTGAGCTGCTTACGGAGGAAGCCCTACAGAGATCTGGTGGATCAGGACATCCAGCCGGCCCGTTATCACATCGCCTTCGGCCCTGTGGTCGATGGAGATGTGGTGCCAGATGACCCCGAGATTTTAATGGAGCAAGGGGAGTTTCTGAACTACGACATCCTTATGGGGGTGAACCAGGGAGAGGGTCTTAAATTTGTTGAAGACACCTTTGACAATGAGGATGGGATCTCTGCCAGTTACTTTGACTTCACGGTGTCCAACTTCGTGGACAACCTCTATGGGTATCCAGAGGGAAAGGATGTCCTGCGGGAAACCATTAAGTTTATGTACACAGACTGGGCAGACCGTGACAATGGAGACATGAGAAGAAAGACCTTACTTGCTCTCTTTACTGACCATCAGTGGGTGGCTCCTGCAGTGGCCACGGCGCGTTTCCACGCAGAATACGAGTCCCCCGTCTACTTCTACGCCTTCTACCACCGCTGCCAGGCGGAAGGGCGACCGGAGTGGGGGGAGGCAGCGCACGGAGATGAGGTTCCCTATGTCTTTGGTGTCCCTATGGTGGGAGCCACGGATCTCTTTCCTTGCAATTTCTCCAAAAATGACATCATGCTGAGCGCCGTGGTCATGACCTACTGGACCAATTTTGCCAAAACCGGGTGAGTTCGGAAACTCTTATATTTGGTCCGGGAACTCTGGACAGGGTTTAGAATCAAATGTATGGATCAAGAGCATAGCAGAGCTTTCCATTTCTTGAATAAAATATATCATCCATAGTCTCCTCTTGTATCCTGGTCCACGTTCGATCTGCCCCTCCGCACTGTGTATACCATGTGTTATTTCCACCATTTATGAAGTTCATGTGGCCTCAGTACCCTTCTCACCTCGACCTTGCCTTGTGCAATTAAATTGTGTTGTTTGGCTCCTTTCCTCCAGCTGACCTTTGCTTCACCACCACCTTTCCTTTCCCATTGCCACCATCTTCTGCCTCCTTGTCCGCCTCCTCATCCTCTCGTGTTCTCTTGCAGTGATCCCAACCACCCTGTTCCCCAGGACACAAAGTTCATCCATACCAAGCCCAACCGCTTTGAGGAAGTGGTATGGACAAAGTTCAACCCAAAGGAGAAGCAATACCTACATATCGGCCTGAAGCCCCGCGTAAGGGACAACTATCGTGCCAATAAGGTTGCCTTCTGGCTGGAGTTGGTGCCCCACCTCCATAACCTCAACACTGTCCTCCATACTTCAACCACCACCAGGCTGCCCCCGAAAAACAACCGTTGGTCACCCGGGCCCAAAACGAAGGACGGAACAGGTACAGGGAGCACCACCCGACGTCCTCATTCCACCCTCCCTCCTGATCTGGATGATGGAGATGACATGGAAGAGCGTCCTCGATTCTCACCTTTTCCAGGGGACTCCCGTGACTACTCCACAGAGCTGAGCGTCACGGTGGCCGTGGGAGCTTCGCTTCTCTTTCTTAACATCCTCGCCTTTGCTGCTCTTTACTATAAGAGGGATCGGCGTCACGAGCTACGGCAGAGGCGCCACAGTCCAGGGCGAGGGGCACCCGGAAACGATTTGTCACACCATGGTCCAGAGGAGGAGTTAATGTCTCTCCAGATCAAGAGGGGCGGCGGGGCCCCAGACCTTGAGCCGCTAAGACCACATGATATACTCCGTCCAGCTTGTCCCCCCGACTACACCTTGGCTCTGAGGAGGGCCCCTGAGGACGCCCCTCTACCTCCACCCCCTCCGCCTCCTGCCTCTGTAATGGCACCCAACACCATATCAGGCCTCCCCTCATTACACCCATTTAATACCTTTCCTACCACGGCCCACAATAATACCCTACCCCATCCGCATTCCACCACAAGGGTATAGGGGTGCCAGGTGTCTCCCTCTCTACCCACTTATTGCCCCTGTCTTCCCCCTCCTCTTACAAACAGCTTCATGGACTCAGTGGGCCTACCACACCTGAGATGGATTTTGCCTTATGGCAAGGAATGGGGGTAGATTTAGTGACCTTTTTAGAGGGGGAAGCTTAGAAAGAAACTACCAACCGCGACCCCATTCCTTTCATCCTCCTCCTCAGGCTTTATAAACCACAATACGGATCAAAGAAGCCTTTCGGGTGCCGAGTCCGAGCGGGATTGCCCTGCCCACCACACAGAGGAAGCAGGGTCCAAAATACGTCGGACTGGCGAACGGGAAGTGGGGAGGGGGGTAAATGGATCTGGGAAAAAAGACGCGAACCCCCTGTTTCTCTGTTTAGAGGGGGAAGGGGAGAGCAGTTAAAGGAGGAAGAAGGGCCTAGTTGATTAGGCCCAAGCCTTCATAGACTCACTTCTACACTGGCTTTATTTTTATTTTTTCCTGGAAGATGTTAATTTGACCGGGGGGGGATGTTACATTGGGTGTCGGGGCTCAGATGCCCCCAGCCTGGTGTGTTAAATGCACTGAGTCCCAGAGGACCACACAGCAACTAAATGGCTAATATGGCGTACGCAATGTACGGCGATGGGGGCGGGAAGGGTAGGAGCTGTCCCGCGCCCCCCCCCCCCTGGTGGAGAGGGAGATTGGAAATGAATGTACTGGGGGAGGAGTGCATGATAGGCCAAAATACCCCTCCCCCACACACAGTGCCAATGACTCCTGCCCACCTCTTGGATAGGGCAGCTCGGCTGGGGTACAGAGAGGTGGTTGGATGGGTAAAGGTTAGATGCCTTTTCACTGCCATAAAATCCCCATATTGCCCTCTAGGTAGAAAAGGAGAGGGGCTGTTTGTGTGCCAAAACATGACTGACGGGGTAACTGTCTTAAATAATTAAGGGTGTTTGCTTCTCTCTGTACTTCCTCCTCCCATTCCCCACTCCCTTTACTTCCTGCTCACTGTACTTCCTTCACGCTGTCCCAACACTTCCTGGTCCCTACTCCTTATACTGCCTTCTCTCCCTGTCCCACTCCTCCCTGGACATCCCTTTTCCCCTCTCCTCCCTGTTATTCTTTCTCCCTGGAACCTCTCCTCTCTGTACTTCCTCTTGCTGTCCCTGCTCCTCTCTGTACTTCCTCTCCCCTGTACTTCGTCCTTCCTGCCCTCGCACCTCCCTGTACTTCCTCCTCTCAGTTCCCACTCCTTGCTGTATTTCCTCCTGTCCGTCTCTGCTCTTCTCTGGACTTCCTCCTCGCCATCCCTGGACCCCCCACCCCTCCATCCCTGGACTCCCCGTCCATCCTGGTTCCCCTCCATCCCTGGACTTCCTCCTCCCCATCTCTGGACTTCCTCTTCCCTATCCCTGGACTCTCCTGTCCATCCTTATTCTCTGTCATCTCCCCAGCCTCTCTGGTTCTCTTCCTCCATTGGGGGTCTCGGCCCCCGACTCACTCGTACTGTTTAGAAATCAGAAGCACACAGTTAACCCCGCGAACGCCTCTGGTGCATGGGGTGGGAAGGAAGGAACAAACACCTTAATTATTTGGAGACAAACGAGGGAGCTGGAAAGCCGGGCAGGTGCCGGTCTGTTTACAAGACGTTCAGGACAGGGAACGCTCAGCGAGAGGTTATAGCCACTCGAAGACTCCATCGGGCCCCGAGCACAGCAGAGGCCACTCCGAGGCGGCACAAACAAATATACTTGCTGTGGCCCAGGGGCCCCTGTGTTCACACCTCCCTCCGATGGAGTAGAAAGGCTTTTAACACACAGGGGGTATTCCTATAAATTATAGGGTCAGCGACACCCCCTCTGATGGGGTAAGAGGGCATCTCACACACAGGGGGTATTCCTATAAATTATAGTGTTGGTGACCCCCCCCTCTGAAGGGGTAAGAGGGCATCTCACACACAGGGGGTATTCCTATAAATTATAGGGTCGGTGACCCCCCCTCTGAAGGGGTAAGAGGGCATCTCACACACAGAGGGTATCCCTATAAATTATAGTGTTGGTGACCCCCCCTCTGAAGGGGTAAGGGCATCTCTCACACACAGGGGGTATTCCTATAAATTATAGTGTTGGTGACCCCCCCCTCTGAAGGGGTAAGAGGGCATCTCACACACAGGGGGTATTCCTATAAATTATAGGGTCGGTGACCCCCCCTCTGAAGGGGTAAGAGGGCATCTCACACACAGAGGGTATCCCTATAAATTATAGTGTTGGTGACCCCCCCTCTGAAGGGGTAAGGGCATCTCACACACAGGGGGTATTCCTATAAATTATAGGGTCGGTGACCCCCCCCTCTGACGGGGTAAGAGGGCATCTCACACACAGGGGGTATCCCTATAAATTATAGGGTCGGTGACCCCCCCCACCTCTGACGGAGTAAGAGGGCCATTCTTCCTGGTGACGCCCCTCCGATGGGAATCTGTGTGTGAAATACCCCCCCCCTTTACTCTCCGGGGGGGGGATTCTTCTCGTCCCGTTTTCTAGCTTTTGGGCGCCGCTGGTTTTTATCACGGGTTCTCCCCGCAGGCGACCCAACCACGGTTTCTATAACAGACAGAAGTAAAGACGGATACTCAAGGCACAGGTGATGCCTTATTGCCTTTTGAGGGGCTGGCACTGAATTGGGTCAATACTGGCACTTTTGTTTCCTTTAATTTCCTTCTGTTTTTGGGATCTTGGACTGAATTAAAACTTCAAAATTTTGGTGAGAAATCGTGTCATTTTCTTCTTATTATTATTATTTCCGGAAGCTTTTGCGGGTTTTGATTGATTGGATGTGATTCCGTGTTTATGATATGATATGCTTTGGGGAGGGGGGGGAGATTTGGAGATAAAGTATTAGCTAAAAAGCCGTCATATTCTACTTTTCTGTAAAAACAGGTTTTGGTGAATTAGTGGATTCGCTCTGCATCGAGGCTTTGCTGTGATTACACGGGTTATTATGACATCATAACGAGGCTTTATATGATAACGTGATGCCGTAGTCGCAGTAAGTGGCCTCGTTACCGGCTCTGCCCGTGGGGGGGTGACTGTATTTTTAGATTGTGACGCGGTTACCCCCCCCAGGTGCTTCCTTACTTTATAGCAAACGTTCTATAGCTCAAAGCCGACGTATTTTCATGTTTTTTTAGCCCTTCTCCTTCCAATTCATTTTCCTCTTTCTTCTGAATTGTAAATGAATGAACGAGGCCTGTTTCGCTCTTGACACCCGTTCATGCGCGTCGCTCATTCATTTGCACTAGAATGTGGTTACTCAGACAACTACTTTCCCCCCAATCGAAATTTAGCTCGTAATTAGCATGTTTTTTCACTGGCCAAATGCGTGACTTTACATTTATCGACGTCCATTCTCCTGATTTAAGGGACCCCTGAGCTGCTTCTTGATTGTTATTATTGGCCCCATCTTTCCGAGTGCCCCTCGCTCCACTGGCCGACAGATTTCACCCCCAGCCTTCATGGTTTGTTCCGTGAGCAGGGAGTGCTTCCTGCGCATGATGTTATTGTCTGACTCCACTGAGCCGGCTGCATGGGGAGTGGGATCAGCGACTGGGTCGAACTTGAGGGAAGGGCAGTGCACTTAGTGTGTGAGGGCAGTGTACTCGGTGGCAGAGTGAGTGGGGGCAGTATACTCAGCTGTTGCAGGAATCTCCCTGGGGTCTCAGACGCTGATGGTGTCTACAGCGGACAGGGTGGGGGGCTGATAACAAAATACCCCAAATAGGATGAGAGCCGTAACTCTGAGAAAGTGTCTGAGTGTGAGTGCAGCGACGCGCCGGAATTGTCATGGAACATTCACGCATTTATTTGGGTTTCTCTTTACTACACGTATCGCACGCCTGTACATGTGTGGGGACCCCCCCCCCCCGTTAAAAGGACGGGCAGCGGGCCGGGAGATCTACCCCGGGAAGATGTGAAGATTCTGGAAGCGTTCAGGATTCCGATTACTTTCAGGCAGAAAGCGCAAGCAGCGAGCGCTCAGCGGAGTTGGTAGAAATAGGATTCCGGATCGTTCCGAGAGCGGAAAGGATTTACAGAGTTTTTCAATAAGCCGGAGGATATCAGGACGCCAAAGGATTAGGAACTTAAATAGAACGAGCCGCCGATCAGCGCTCGACCGGACGCAGCGCCGGGAACACCGTCAGCATACCGAGGCAATACGAAAGCTAGAAAGAAGGTTCCAGAATGCCGAGGGTAGAGCAGGAGATCACCTCAATAAGGTGTAGATTGGCGGGGGGGTCATGTAGGCTTTACCTGCCATAAAAATACGCAGTCAGATTGGACAATTCAGCTCATGTAGTCTGCCCATTTTTCTGATATAGAGACAGCCTCCCAGCAGAGGTGGTAGAGGGTAATACAGCGAGGGGATTAAACATGCATGGGATAGACATCCGGCTCCTGAATCTAAGACGAGACCAACGACTGATTAAGGTTTGAGTCTTTACAGCAGGATTAGATGGGGGCCGGATGGGGCCGATCTGCTGACAGGTTCTGGGTCGCGGTGACCGTCTCTAAGTATTGTTTGAGACCCGATTCCAGATTACTGGTTGCCATAGAATTGTTTGTCTCCTCTATCCCCAGAAGCAACAATGGACTGAAGATGAGACACTGGGCGTTCGGGGGGGACTCCGGCCGGGGAGGAATAACAGATATGAGGGGGCAACCGGCACGATGCATTTTGGGTGGGGTAACTGAAATGGTATATAACGGGGTTTAGGTATTTGTAGGAGGCGGCGATGGACTGTATGGATCACGCAATATTATTTGCTGTTTTATATATCGCCGTCATACTCCGCAGCGCTGTACAATGTGTG
>VKOC01000109.1:11747-25528 GCA_009364415.1 Spea multiplicata
GTTTCCATGTGTTTCCGTGTTGGCTGTGTGTTTCCGTGTTGGCCGTGTGTTTCCGTGTTGGCCGTGTGTTTTCTTTCCCCCTTTCCCTCTTTTTCTTTTTTTGCAGGATCCGTTTTCTTTGCTGATGGCGGAGGAGTTCCCGGGAGAAGTGTGAAGGATAATGGGAGTGGGAGTTGATGGTTTTGGTTAGAGAGTTAATGCCCTCCCTGTACAGGATTAAGCAAAGCGTTAAGGTGGAGCCCCCTATCCGACCCGCGGTCGCTTGGGCGATTGTGGTATCCGGCGGAGGGGGTCGTGTGAAGCCATTGTCTGCGTTTAGGTTGGGAGCCCTCAGCTGATTGTACGCAGGTGTACAGAAGACTGTATAGTATTTATACAGAAGTTATTATTAAAGAGTTTGTTACAATAATTTATAAGATGTTAAATAAAGTTACCGGTATGTTAAGTTTGTTAAATAAATGTCTCGGCCTTTTCTAAATCCAATCCTGCTGGCGTCTGTCTTTTATTTGGGGTTTCCTGGGTATGGGCAGTGAAAGGGTCAAGCATCATGTATGTATTAATTACACACAACAACGCTTTGGACGAGATGATGGGAATTCCCCTGTAAAGCAGCAGTAAATGTATTTTTATTTTTGCACTTATATATAATATTAAATATATAATAATATATAAATATTAAAACAGGCCTTCTCTAATTTTTAGTATGTTTTAGAATCATTCCCTTCACAGATTATATCAAAGCCTTTTCTGCTGACACCAGCTTCACTTTGTTTATTACAGAACCCTTATTCTAAATATCTGACTTGCCATATAGTGATAACAGCATTGTTTGGAGAGCAGGCTAGACTCTTAACACTTACTATGAAGATTGTTCATGTCTCCTCCAGTGTTCAAATAGAAAGTCTGAGGCTTGTTTGAGATACCAAGCGATGAGTCTGCAAAGTACCCCATGTAAGGACATCCGGAATTTGGGCAGGGGAAGCAGGAACCCTGAAAATAAAGACAAGACAGATGTCACGGGGTCAGGTAGCGAAGGAGGATCCAACTATGCAGATATATGGACGTAGCGTAGTCCTGAAAACAGTCCGGTCAAAAGGGCAACGGCAAACAGCGAGGTCAAAACCTATCTGAGGTCGAGGCAGGCAGATCAGAGGCAGAAATGGTATAACAGGTCCGGGGTCAGGGCAGGCAGATCAGAATCGTAGTCAACAAGCAGGCAAAGGTCGGTACACAAGGCAAAGATATATATAACAAGGAACAGCACACCCCAAAAAAGCAATACACTTTGAACGGGTAAAGAAAAGAAAAACCAATGGCCTTTAAATAGGGAAATCTACTCACAATTAGGCCGCGGCGTGGCGTGTGCGGCGTGCGTCGCGTGACGTCATTGCGGCAGGCATCCGACCCGCAGTCCGGCGGTCAGAGGTGGTGACGTGCAGGCGAAAGCCCGAGCAAGGGTGTGGAGGCAGGACTACCCTGCCGGCATCAGGTTCGCGGCGGCGGTAAAAGCCGCCACACCGACGTGACCGACGGCGTCGGCGGCATTGACGGGTGCGTTGCCGCGATCCCCTGGTGTACATGCCGCGGCGCGTGTGACGCTCAGCCGACGCCAGGTCGCGGCGGGGGTGGACTCTGTTTTTGTGTTTTTAGGTAAATTAATGTTTATTGTGTTAACATGTCAAAAGAAGAAGGGTACAGGAAGAAAAGGGGTAAGAGGGAGAGCAACATCAGAGTTGATGATCCAGCATGATCCGGTACGGTAGGATACATACAGCCATTGTGTGACAAATGGTGGACACGAACGTAGGTCATAGTTGTGATCATAACAGGAGGACGTGACGTTCTGCAGTGCACCATGGTCTGCCTGGCGTTACAATTCGGTGCACTACTGTCAACCACGATGTGACATAATCAATAGGAACAGGCGGTGTCATAACACGAGAACGTCACGGGCCGCGAACCTGCATGGAGCGCCGGCGTCCAAGTTAATACAGAGTGGTGCAGTACATAGAGGCCCAACGTGACACAAAACGAGCCGACCATCAGTTACAGGCGGAGCCCCGCGATTCATGAGGTGAAAGGACTGGATCCAGGGGAATACCTCACGGGGGGGGGGTAAACACATCAGGTGGGGTTATGGGGGATAGACAATGAAGTCTGGAAGGTAGGTGGGAACGAGCCAATCGGATGCATTCAGGGCTGTGCGAGAAGAGCCCGCAGCGAGGCGGACGACAGATAAGACAGCCAGCTCGCCCAAACACCCGTGTACTTCTCCACTTTATCGTTAGACATGAATGAGCTCCTCCAAGTTATCTTATATTAAAATGAGAACGAGAATGTGATATTATGTCTTCATATAATCAGTACGGGGAAATTTCTGCAATGTCAGGCCCAGGCGGGCTTTATGTCACACCAGGTAAATGCCCAGCGGGCTGCTGGCCGACATTACCACATACGTGTCAAATCTAGCATTCAAGCAGCAGATCAGGTGCTGCAGCGTGCAAGCAAAAAAAAACCCACAGGGCATCCGCCAGCCTTCAAATGCCAGGGCCAAAGCCACAAACGTGAGGGACCCCTGGAGAGCCCCTCCTGACCCTGCCTAAGGGAAGCCACATGCAAGTTCATTCGTTTTGTTAACACATTTGTAAGGTGCTGGCTTGCCGTGTCTTGGAGAAATGGAAATCTACCTTCAGCTTACAGGCGATACTTACAGAGCGGAAAGACTCGTAGTTTTCACAGAGATAAGCGAGGAAGCCTCCAGGATTTCTGAGACTTGCGATGTAATAGTGGACGGCTCGCAGGTGGTTACATCCCAATATGTCAATCAGTGCTGTGCTTAAGATACACAAAATTATTTCAGATTCACAAAAAGTAGACTTCATAACATTTGACAACAAAGAGGGAGGAGGTTCTGCCACTTTACTGATCTCTGGTCAGACCTCACCTAGGGTATTGGGGGCATCGCAAGAAGAATATTCACATTCTGGAGAGAGTTTGGGGGAGCAACTCAAATGGGGAACGGTTTGCAGGAGAAATCAGGAAAGACTGAGGGAGTCTCAATATCTCTGGCTTGGGGGAGAGAGAAGATAGAGGGGGAGAGAGAGAGAAAGAGATGGGGGAGAAAAGAATGAGAGGGGATGGGAGAGAGAGAGCGAGATTTAAATATGGGCATTTTTACCATGGGCATTATATATCAGATGTGTATATACTTTGTAAATTACTTTATTTCCTGTTATTTTTATTATACCTTATATTTTTAAACATTAAAATTGTTACTGATGATGTCCTCAGCCACACCCCTTAGTTATGATGTCATTTTGGTGCAATTTCCCACTGTTTGAATTTATTATATAAGGATTTCAGTGTAGGGAGCTCTTTTAGGCACTCTGAGGAAGCCTATTTAGTAGGTGAAACGCGTTTGTGCTATTTTTATTGACCTTTTAATGGTTTTTAACCAGAAAGCTGAAAATAAATACGTTTTTTTAAAAACCATTCTTTTCTGCTCCTGGTATCCTTTTAATGTTTTAAACACGCAAGTTTATATCCTTGGTGGGGATCGTTCCACCTACGCCAGAAGGTGTGAGCAATCCATTTATTGCTCAGCATATTGTGAGTATATAGTGAACCGTTTTTATTTGTTTTATTCGTTTTATATACAGAAAGCACTCTGCGTATTTCTGTTTAAATTTTTATGTGCACTTTATCCTGAGAACCAAAAAAAAGAACTACACAGGACTGCTGCCAAAGATATCCCCAGGCGAGGATTGTATCGCCCAGGCGAGTTTTGTGGGACTAATTGCCCAAAAAGTCCTCAAAAAGATGTGAGTACCCATTCCTTAACCACACGGTGCCAGCCACATATTATATTCCTGTGACTTTCTTCTCCAGTATGCGCAACCACTACCTCCTGTGACCTCTAAATTTAAGGTTAATCTGATTGTTAACATTGTTTCTTATTTATGAGTTAATACCCCAAAACGCAGAAATCAAACACATTTTTATTTTCAGACCCATGCATATTGAAATCTAATGTTCTTTTTTAACCTGGTCTTGTCTTACCATTAAAATGAGTAAGCGCAGTAAACTTGCTTGGACAGCCGGCCATGTGGTTTCCTCCGTTGGGATAATAATCATAGTGTCCAACGGGCTTCACGATGCCCAGCCCTGGGAAACGCACGACAGGGATCTGAGCTCACAGAATTGTAACACGGTGATTGATGTCACAAAGTTATTATATGTGGTCGTTACCGAACGTTGGCCCGATGTCTGTGTGCATCACATCCACAAATAGGGCATCTGTTGCATCAAGTCTGATGTCATCCGGTGTGTTTTCAAAGTAGAGACGCGCTGGATCAAGACCTAAAATAGTGGAAATCCAGCATGCATTATGCCGTCATAACTGTTACCTCTGACGCTAGGTTTGGCTGAAGTGATGCATCTGAAAGCATGAAATACGTGCTGTATTACACTGTAAGCATGGATGCGCAGACTAGTAGAGTAAGGATATGCATTAAAGGAGCATCTCTGTCACAAGTCTTTGTTTCAAGAGGCAGTGAAGTAAATGGTAGATAACTTGTCGAGTTCCTAATGCATTTCTCAGTAAAAAATGCTGGGCTGCCCAATCCATTGGCCGGATAACATAATAGATATATCCAGGTGCTGATGTGAACAACGGAGAAGGAGGACCCTGTAAAACTTGCCGAGAGTCGTTCCATAAGACTTTCCTTATCCACTGGAAAGCTACACCTGACAGAATACAGCCAGAGAATGTAATTGTTACCCGCCAGTGACGTTCACTCCCTCCATGTACCATACCTGTTATCCTTCCCGTGCCCAAGACTCTTTTCCCAACTTCTCCAGCTGCATGCGCACCGAGGCTATGGCCAACGATATGAATGTTGGAAGCAGAGTAAGAGGAATTTACTTTGTCCTAAGGGGAAAATCCATATATAAAAGGTAAACGAGGAGCTACGCGTTCTGTTTTGTATTTTTTTTCATATCCCTTGGTTGGCTGTGAAAGCCATCTGTGGGCATCCTGTAGGGTAAAGGGGAAAGTTCAGACCTCCTCAGTAGACGAGGAGGAGTGCAGCTGGTTAAGGTCTTTCAAACACTTCAGTTTGCCATCGCGACCGTAAGACACGCCGGCTGCTTTAACCCCCGGTGTCTGCTTCCCTGTGTGGTAAGCTTGGGGTGGTTTTTCTTACATTAAATGGTTAATGTTACTTGTTCATTTTAATTATTTGTTAATTCTTTATGTTAATTTGTGTTATTTATTGGTTTCAGTGTGTTGGTCATTGTCCTGTTAACACGCCTATTTCCGGTTTTATGTCTGCGTGGCAATGGCTAGCATTAAAATAAAATGGCTGCGGCCTTTTCTAACCCAAAACACTCTCTATGCGAATTTCCAACATTAGTCTTTCTAATGGGACAATGGGTTATATGATTTTAACACATTGAGTGCCACCTTTTTTTTTTTTTTTTTTTGCTACAAACTTAAAACATTGCCATCTATTAACAAACTGTTCCAAATGTTAAAGGTTTTTCTACTTACTTGAATTACTTTCAAAAGATGGGCAACCTCAGCTCCGACTACTCGAATGTTATTTGCGGCTTGTATGTAAATATGTATATTTCCTGAGCCTTCACGCCAGTCGACTCCAATACAGTTGACATCATCAGCGCGGAGAATTTCCTGGAAAATGATGAGGAGATTCATTTGGATCCCCCCCCCCCAACCAAAAAAGAAAACAACCCCAGCTTCTGGCTCACATATTATAATATACATATATAATATATATAAATATATATATAATCAAAGAATTTCTAACCCCCACATTGCTCTAAACTTTCTCCTCGGTGAGACGCTGTGTACCGAATATGCACTTTCCTCTTGCAAATTCTGCCTTTGGGGCATAGACCCCTAAAGTAAGTAAATATATTACTAGGTAGGAATAGATACATTTTGCCTCAGAAATGTCGGGATACGGTTAGGGTTAGTTTGTTTTCCCTTTAATTTACTCCACGTCACTTCCAGCACGAGTAAAACCAGGTGAGGATCACAATGTGCTGATAAAAGATCCCAGGATAAATGTGAATATCTGACGCAGGCAACCTGTGCCGGTGTGTTGGCCAAGGGACATTTCTTTAAAAAGAAAATAATATTTGGAGCAGTAGCAGAACGGACAGAATCTTTTTTTTGAAGAGACGTATTGTCTGGGAGGGAAATGGATCCAATGAGGAGGGAAGCAGGAAGCCGGGGACCGCGCTTGTAGAGTTCTACTGTTCTACTGCCTCTGCTAAACATAAACATTTGTAAGCAGAATATGGAACAGACAAGGGATAAGACTGACAAAAAGGGCACCGTTCGGGTGGACCTGCTGGCTTGCCTCTCGTGCTGATAACCTTACAATGACACACTTTATGAGAATACAGCATTGAAACATGTCTAAAAATGTATAATAAAGACCAAGGATGAAGGTTTATTCAGCTGTGTTCTCTGACCCTGCATAAAGTGGGGACCCAGTTGTCCTCTGCTTTGTCTGCCATTCCGTGGATAATGAAACATGTCTTCCTAGTGCTTTTAAAAAATGAAGTTTTGATGCTTGTGACATTGTGTGCGCTGATGACCTGGGAACAGAGGAGTAAATTCAACGTTGGTAATCTTTCTGGCACAAAATTGAGTATAAAAAGTAAGCAGGGGTGCTGGGTGCATAAAGAGAGACATTAAGAAAGAAGGAATGTAGTTCTGCCACTTTAAATCCTCAATGCCCATTGGGTTTTTTTATTAAATACAAAAAAAGGTGTCAAGCTGACTCCTTGCAAGTAAAAGTTTGTCCACTGCACAGGAAACCAGGCTGTCGGAAGGGGAATCACTGACTGCACTGACAGTTTCTGTGTAACGGTGCTCGGTGCAAGCACTGGTGCACCGGAGAGGTACAGATCCAAGAAATGCTGTTTAGACCCTGCTGGCATCACTGGTCATACGGGCATTGCAGTCATCAGCGCAAGATCCCTGCATCCTGATCAGTACAGAGGCGATAAGAGGATATTCCACAAATAAAATAAAATCACACTCAAGTCTTACTATCTGGAATCAGGTCACCTTTGTTAAATCTTTTAGCAGAGACGCACCTGATGCCACTTGGGATTTTCCTGTGTGAGGAGGAAGAATTGGGTGCCTATCTTCTCAGGAGGCCATGGCATTGCTGGAAGGGGTCTTTCAGCTGTCCCAGACCATGGCCTTTCATCCGAGAAGCAGCCAAGAGAGCTGTAACAAACATTTCTCCCTGCGGGTTGAAATGAAACGTTGTAGTAAGATGGCAGTGTAAGTATTTGCTGCATGTTTTACATTTTATCAGAAAGTCATCATTCCAAGCTGGAACTACAACCCCATGATGTGCCAAAAAAAACTCTGCAGAACCACACCGGGGCCGTCTCGCCATAAGAGAGCGTTTAGGTCGGATTGGCACTCCTTTTTGCTCCAATGAAATCTGCCAATCCCTGACCACTCACATATAAGATATATATATATATATGATATTTTGTGCTTAACAGTTCCCGGGGCTGAATTTGAAGGTAGGTTGATGGTCATGGCCTAGACCTTTATTTAACAACATCTCAAGCCCCTTGTCTAACAGCGTCACACACACTAAGCCCATCTAGTCTGCCCATTTTCCTGATGTAAGACTCAGGTCTGAATCCGTCCTTCATCTTGTCTCACATTCAGGAGCCATATGCCTACCCCAGGCATGTTTAGGTTCCCTCATTGTATTAGCCTCTACCACTTGTGATAGGAGGCTATTCCACGTATCTACCACCCCACTTCCCTTTGTTCTATCTAAGCCTCCACCACTCGAGTTTTAGATGCCATCTTGTGGTAACATTTCTCCTCGTTGCCTTTATTTTCTCACCCATCTCTCTCTCTCTCCCATGCCGAACATTTTAACCCTGCAAACCATTCCCCATTTTAGTCACCTCCTCTGAACGCTCTCCACAAATTCAGATTCCTGGGTTGCTGCTTGAACAATTATGACAAATAAGTAAAAAAAAAAACCAAAGCAAGAATTCAGCACATGCCCAGGGAATCATTCAAAAACACAAACTTTACATAATTAGCCGTTTTAAACATTTTATCGCAGTTACTTGTACAGTGAATAGACTTTTAGGTTAATAAATGCCATTTTCTGCACACTGATTATAGTTGTAAAGCGTCGCTACCCTGTAGGGGGGATTTCTCAAACTACCACAAGTTAATCCTTAAATCTTTTCAATCATCTGTGGTGAAAGCGATTCTGCCGATCGGTCCCTTTCATTTTTTCACTACGGTGATCAGACCACTTTTTTAAAAATTCTTTATTTTTATTGTGTAAAAAATAATATGTAATAATGACAGCATAATATCAGACGATGCATTCAGCAATCTAACATCAGATATAAGTAATTAAATACATTTGTTGCACAGAATGTAGTCGTAGTGCCAGAGGAAAATGAAATGCAAAAGGTAAAACCTTCAAAGCTGAAAAGCCAAAAGACTACCATTAGGGTCAGGATAAACTGGGTGTTCCAGACCATTGCGATGGATCGTTGGGTGGCTAAAGCCACTCTCGTTATAAATGTGTTTTCAGCTTGAGTTTGAATAGAAGGAACGGTCATGGATGTCACGGAACAGATCGCCACAATACGGTGGTTAATATTGAGTGCACGTCTTAGGGCAGGACCACCATACATGAATATATATACCGACCAAGCTACACTTTTTCAAGTAGAGATTTGAAGGACAAACCTTGAATTGTACATATTGAGCAGGAGTGAGGTACCAACCATGGAGAGATTTAAAGGCCGGCTCCTTATGGTTATCACTTATGGGTATGCTTGCCGTGGCTTCCCATATCTCTTGCAACGCCTCCATCCCTAAAGTGGAGCCAAAATCGCTTTCCCATCCAATCCCAAGGTAGTCTTCAAGAAGAAGGCTACCTTGAGAATTCACCAATGTAGTGTAAAAAGTGGAGAGAACAGACAGGAGTGTTCTAGGAGAGCGAGTTGTGTGGTTCCCTGCACCTTGATTCCCTCTTGGTCTACAAAACTCCTCGGTTGCATAAAAGAAAATATACAAATGTGTCCAGGCCCTAAAATATCTTTATACTGAATAGGAGCGCTGCCTTCAAACATGCGTAAGGAATGTGTAAGGATCTCCCCAACCCCATTTCATTTAACAACAAACTTTTCCAAAATTTGTATGGAATGACATTTGCTGGGAGAAGCTAAACACAAACGGGGTCATTGAGCTTTCGGCAGCCGGAGGGATTGGCTCCATACATTGTGTGGAAGCAGGAGGACATGCTCCAAGTCATCTTTTAGTCCCATAAGGAATGTGAAGTTGTTGAGTTAACAAGAGATGGGAAGCATAGCATTTTTTATGGGCCTGGGAGACCTTATCCTCCAAATCTGGTAGTGACAGATATATCACTGATTCCAAACAAAAAAAAACAATAAGTATTTTCTTCTGAGAGAGGTTACAGTTTAAAATATGTACCGATATTTCCGAAGAAGATTCATCTGACTAACCAGGAGATACCAAAATCCTTCGACTTTTTCGGCTATTCTTTTGCGTTGTACATAGAAAGGAATATTAAAGAATATTAAATCTATTGTTATGTAACACTGCTTATATGTGATATACATGGAACACATACCTTTCACAGCCCCAAGTCCTAGGATGAGAAATGCTAATGGTATCCGAGGAAAGATGGACCTTTTCATGTTGATTTTCAAGATTTTCTACAATAAAAAGCCACAGTAGAGATTCGTGACCTATAGTTACCTTAACTCAAACAGCGTAGGTGATATATTTACGTACAGGCCCCGGGGCCGGGAAATAACTGAATATATACCACCCACATATTTCATGGTACCCCAGACCTGGGCACACGGCGCAGGTCTGGGGTCTCAGCCCAATTTTCTTTTCAAAATAGGGACAAAGCGTGGATTTATAAAATATATTTGAAGAACAGATTCGTCATAAATAAGATGCAGATGAAAATGCAGTTCTTACAATCACCCCATGATGATGTGCCCCATGACATCATGCAATTGGCTGGGACGGACCCTCCGACAGAGCCGGTATAATCCAGATAATGCTAAGTAATATTTTAAGTATGAAATTAAAAACTAAAATACTGAAAAAAATGATTTGAAACACAGAAGTAACGTTCAGAGTAGATAATAAACAGGCAAATAAACTTCTACTTCTAAATAATTAAGAGCGAAAAATACGCAAAATAATCTGCAAAACAGTCTGCAAATTGTTCTTCAGAGGTAAACACGCGCAAAACATTTGTTTACCGATAGTGGAGGATTATTCTAGCTTCACGACAAAATAATCGGAATTTTATTAAAGACAGGAGGCAAATATTTTTCCCACTCGCTTTTTTCCTACCCAGAATGGTTTGTAAAGTTTTTTACCCGTGTCTGTTATGTTCACTTTTTATATTTTTCATGAGAATTTTTCTGGTCATAAAGCGCATTTTGCTGATGATTTTTATAGTTTGTATGATACGGCGCCTCTCCCAGTCACTGTTATGTTTTTTTATCTATTTCAGCGTAATTCGCTCCCCGAGGTGGTGGGTCTGGAAAGCTGCTGCCAGGTGTTCCTGTTTGTCGGGTTTCTTCCTCTGTATCGCTGGTTCATCGTTCCAGTTTCCAAGTTTCATCTTTCCTGGTGTCGGTTTTATACCAAAGGAAGAGGAGACAGATTTGGACTGGTTTTTTTATCTGTTTTGCTGCTATGAGGTTCAGTGAGGAAAGATCGGTCTTTAATAAAATTCCCATTACTCGGTCACAAAGCTAGAATAATCTTTCATTTTATAGCATGACAGGAGGCAGTTGTGTGCCCTTACACACAACTGCCCATACACACAACTGCCCTTACACACAATGCCCATACACACAACTGCCTTACACACAACTGCCCATACAACACAACTGCCCTTACACCACAACTGCCCTACACACAACTGCCATACCAACTGCCCTTACTACACAACTTGCCCATACCACACAACTGCCCATACACACAACGCCCTACACACAACTGCCCTTACACACAACTGCCCATACACACAACTGCCCTTACACACAACTGCCCTTACACACTGTGACGGGACCGACCTTACCCCGACTGGGTACTCCCGCCTAACGTTGCTTCCTCCTGCCGGGACACCAACAAGTAACCCCTTCAGCGCCGGGCAGAACCAGCGTTGTAGATAGAAGGAGGGACGTCACTGCACCGAAGCCGCATTGGCACTGTGGCTATCCGAAGCTTAGCTACACAGCGTGGCTATAACCCACCCCAAACATCAGGCAACACTCATGTTGAGGTGAAAGCAGGACTCATTTATTAAAGCCAAATACAGAGGTATATATACACAGAAGTAGAAAAGGGGCAATACAAATATCACATGATCTAATTACCATGGAAGGAAGGAAGTAATTAAATCCTGCAACACAATATCCGGGGGAAGGACAGGATGTCACGAGACATAAATAATTACATTAAGTGGGGACGTAGACGTGGAATGACGATAGACATATAATTGGCTTGAGACAGACAATGGCCAGGACACAGGGATAACAGGAGCTCACAGGATTAACAGCTACCTGTTATGTAATTGATAATTAGGTATGTAGCAGTGACACCTAGTCATACCTACAGGGGGTCTTAAGACAAGGGCTAACTCACACAATAACAGGGGAAACACTTCACACCTATACAATTAACAATACAAAGACAATCAGCCTTCTTTCTACCACAGGATGTCCAGCAGACGTTACAGTTCTGAGACTCTGAGTGCTAAAACATGGGGTACATCAGCAGACTGAACCCCTATATCCACACACAGAAGTCTCTACAAGGCCTGGGCCCATAGTCGATAGGGAGGAGGCTTGCTCTCACGCCTCTCCAGGGGCCCCAGTGATGGAGGGTTCTGTCACACATCTCCCCCTTACAAATAGGACTGACACAGGAGTAAACCCCAAACGGGTTGACTCCGTAGTCAGTTAGTTCACTTAGCCCATCAATGCCCTCCTGAAACTGGTGCCCCAAATAATCTGCCCCTCCAAGAGCATTACTCCCCCGCCCAACCTCTCCAGAAAAATATAACTGCCGGTGTAGAGAAGTGCCTACAGCACCTTCTCTCTGGAATCTTCCCAGTCGCTGGGGAGTGATGATGCCTGCATCTTCTCCCTGGTGCTCCTGTTGCCGCTGTGGTGATGGGTTGGCAGCGCCATCTCCCAGGTTATCTGTCTGCCGATGGGGAGGAGGGACGACACCCTCGGCTCCCTGAACTGGGATCTGCGGCTGGGAAGAGAGGACAGGTTCCTCCACTTGCGAATCTGTGAGCTGCTGCTGGGGAGACTGGCCAGCTGCGCCATCTCCTGGACACTCACCCACCCGCTGGGGAGTGATGCCGCCTGCATCCCCTCCCTGGTTCTCCATCTGCCGCTGGGGAGATGAGCTGGCTGCGCTGTCTCCCAGGTCATCCGTCAGCTGCTGGAGAGGAGGGACGACACCCTCAACTAGGATCTGCCGCTGAGGAGGGAGAACAGGTTCCTCCGCTCCCAGAGTTGTGAGCTGTCGCTGGGGAGACTGGTCGGCTGCGCCATCTCCTGGACACTCGCCCACCCGCTGGGGAGTGATGCCGTCTGCATCCCCTCCCTGGTTCTCCATCTGCCGCTGAGGAGATGAGCCGACTGCGCTGTCTCCCAGGTTATCCAACAGCCGCTGGGGAGGAGGGACAGTACCCTCCACTCCCTCGTGCTCCTGCTGCCGCTGGGGATATGGGCTGGCTACCGCATCTCCCTGGATTCCTGTTGTTGTTCCAGATATGGGGCAAAGGCCAGGGGCTCCCCACCCTGTTGTCAGCGCTTCAGCTGGGGGTTGTGGATCTGAGCGAAATACCCAACATTCGGAGGACCCCGGTGGGAAGACCGCAGCCTTATCCCCCCATCCTGGGTTAACATCCTCGGATGAACAATCAACAAAATCCATGGACACTGGGGCATACTGCTGAACACGGTCAAATAGTTTTTTATATGCTTTTTCCAGTTCCCACTCCTGTCTAGTTAAAAAGTCAAAATCACCTCTCAGTGCACCTGGGAGGTCCAATTCCCTGAAATCTCGGATGTCCATAAACCGCCACTCCACTGTACTGCCGAAGTCCAGGTCCTCCTGAAGACTATCCCATAACAATCCCAGGCCGCCAAAGTCATAGCCCTCCGTGGGCTCTGTACCTTCCAGGCACCAACCCGCCTCGGCTGCATACCATCGTAACGCCCTGTATCCGTCATCCCACATCATCTCGGTTTGGACCAGCCCGTCTAACTCGGACACCCATTCCTCCCTGGGCTGCTTTCCCAGCAACGGCATTCGTGCCTCCAGCTGGAACCAGTAAATGTCCTCGCTGGTTGGGAGGCACTTACCCTGGTATTGCTGTTCCCATTGCAGAGTCTCCCACCAGAGTTGCCTACGGATATGATCCCTCCACCTCAGCTCGTCCTCAGCTGATACAGGTCCGTTGTGTTGGGCCCATGCCTCCTGCATACGCCATCTGAACTCCAGTTCCATAGCTGAGGATCCTGGCATTGCTCCTTCTCTGCCCGAAGGGTGACCAATCCTGGTGGTGGTTTGGATGTCCCGTTTGGAAGGAAAAATCCCACCGCTGCCACCAATGTGACGGGACCGCCCTTACCCCGACTGGGTACTCCCGCCTAACGTTGCTTCCTCC
>VKOC01000109.1:25628-44554 GCA_009364415.1 Spea multiplicata
ATATATACCAATCCCACACATATATACTAATCCACACATATACACCAATCCACACATATACACCAAACCACACATATACACCAAACCACTCTCACTGTCACTCTATGCTTTCCTACCTTTCCTCTTTCAGTTTCTTTGCCTCCTCTTTGCTCTTCTTCTTAGTTCTTCTGTCTTCTCTTCTTCCGGGTCAGAGGGCACGGACAGCGGTGGGCGCGGCTTCAGTGCTGTGCGCCGGGATCAGACCAAACCCCGGCGCACAGCAGCTGTTGCCGCGGGGATCACAAGGGAGCTGTATCGGAGGTCTGTTAAAGACCTCCGATACTGCTCTCTTGCGAGCCTGCTCCTCCAGCGGCGGACATTACTGTCCGTCTCTAGAGGGGTGCCGGGTGCCCCCATACTGGCGGCAGCGGACCCGCGGCGGCAGGGGGCGTCGACCGCGCTGCGGCGGACCCCGCGGCGGCAGTGGCGTCGGACCGCGCTGCGGCGGCGGCGGCGGACCCCGCGGCGGCGCCCCCTGGAGTGTGGCGCCCTGTGCGGTCGCACAGGTCGCACACCCCAAAGGCCGGCCCTGTTTGTTTGTGTGTCTCAGGGCTCAGTTCTTGGGCCTCTACTATTCTCCATCTACATCTCTTCCTTGTTGACGATTCCGCTATCCAAACGACAGACCAAGTTCGCTGTCTTCGTGTCACACTTGACTCTGGTCTTTCCTTTATCGGCTCCCCGTACTCTTTAACCCTAACCTGAGATTGTAAGCTCCCAAGAGCAGAGCCCTCCTCTCCTTTTGTAACAGTTTGTTATTGTGTGTGACTTCAAATTATTCCACTCTTTGTAACAGCGCTATGGAATCTGATGGCGCTATATAAATAAATGTGATGTAATAAATGCCATATGCCTTGGCGGCTCCTTTACCGGATTTATGAGGCTGTGCCGTAGCCCTAGCACAGCGCTCCCATAACTCTATAGCTCACAACTTGACAGGGACCACCAATGAAATAAGCACCAAGAGCGAGGAGGGGAAATGGTATTGAAGGCTGGTTGAAAAGGTTAGTTAGGACAACACATCTTGTGTATTTGTCCTAAAAGCTTCATCAAATATCCTTGGACACCCCATGACTCCTCTCTGTGTCCATTGATAAACTCCAGGATATCTGGCCCTGCCTCGTGGCTTATTGTACACATTGATCCTGGAGAGAGGGATGTAAAATGTTTCATAGACAGAGTGTATCTTGTTCATTGTTCATTTTTTGGCATAATAATAATGTAATAATCTAGCGTGATCGTAAAGGATCATTTAATACAGTTTCTATGGATAGGGATTTACAATATGCCTGTTTTTGTTTTTTGCAGAGAGGGTGTCCACGTCAGCGTATTCCTCACCTGCCAGAAGCTTGGGTGACCCAGGAATTACTCCTTTATCTCCATCTCATATCGTAGTGGTAAGGTCTTACTTAATTAGAGACATGGCAGTAGTAACAAACAAAACTGGACTGTGATAACCATGAGCTAAACGACGTGATGCAATCATGATGTAGGAATGTAACATGTCTGCCATTTGATTTATTCCTTGGGGCAGACAAGGATTTTCTGGCATTTAGTCAAAGCCATGCTTTGGTATAGAAAAGAGGAGATGCGCATGTGCGGCTACATGATGGAATTGGCTTGTTTTAAAAAATAAACTACACAATGATGATGACCCTTGAGCTTTATGAACAGTGTTACAAGGCCCCCTCAAGACACAGTTTTGGGGGCACACGCCACCGAATGCACAGCAGAATGCGTAGTGGTGACAGAATCCCCGATATCTATGCTTTTAAATCGTATTTGCAGTACGCGTTTGATGTGTGTTCTGATTCCACTTTTTGTTGTATGCAAGGCAGAATGTGACTGAATTCCACATTTATTTATACATTACATTGCCGTTCCATGCCATAATTAATTGTGCAGCGGCTCCTAAGTGCAGATTTCCCTTACCACCTCCTCCTGTGACAGCTTTGTGGTTCTCAGTGGGGATTATTTATGCTGACGCTGCCTGGGACAGATGTTCATAATAAGGACAGATAATTAATATTTACAAGCTTAATAATATTGCAATCAATAGCATTGATCAGCCAGCAAAATGTACCAAGATAAAGAACGTCACTGAAGGAATAGTCAGATAAGACCCATGAGAATGTCCTGCTCACACCACCACTACCTAAAACTCAGATGCCACCTTACCTCAGATTTCATCCTCAGCCCAGTGGACCTTTTAGAATAATATTTCTTGTTCCATCTCAGCAGCCCACCTCAAAACACCAGACTTCTATTCAAACCTTAACTGTATATTATAGATAAGCATTGGTGGATTGCAACCTCTGTTGAAGCACTTATCGGGAAAGAATGAGACCCAAACACCCACTGGCGATAGCCTATAGTCACCAAGCACCTGTTAACCCTTTAATGCCTGCCACCCACAAAGCTGCTTAGCAATATCAGCAAAATATGTGTACTTAATAAGAAAGTCAAATCTGCCATCCGGTCATTCAGAAAGCCACGTACCACAGAAACACCTCAAGCTTCACAGTCATGCAAGCCGATTCCCTACAGAAGCCAAAAGCAACATCCACTCCTCCCAGACTCCCATTGCAATGTCAGTGGCCAAAAACACTGTAAATAGTACTAGCTTGGCGAAGTCCCCCATCCAAAGACAGCTCAAGAAAGTATCCCAAACCTGTACATCATCTGCCAACAGTTTTCTGACCCAAATGAAAAGGTGCTACTGCCTCCCGCTATACACCTAGCACCCTGATGGCTTTTTTAATGCTTAACTGCTTGCCTGCTTACCTTTAAGTCTGCTTCTTCTGCTGTAACTGACTGCACAGGGCTCCCAATGCTATATTTTGTGACTTTTACTTCCCAAGTGCATTACTTTACATTTATCAACATTAAACTGGAGCTGCCCTGCTCGCCTCATTCTTCTAATTTACTTAGAGTTTCACTTGCCACTTGACGTGTTCCCCCAGGAATGGCTTTATATAATTTGCAAAAAGACAGACATCATCATTAAGAGCTTCTGTAATACTACTAATAAAAAAAGTATTTGTCCCAGTGCCCATTCCCGAGGGGCCCCATTAGTACCTTCTTTAAGGGACAGTTCTGCTTCACTGAACTCTTTTAATACCCCTCCCATGGCTATTATTTTAGCTACCCAGAGAAAAAAAACTCAATTTGGTTGATAAAATCTCCCTGCATTAAACCAGTGTGCTTCATGGACTTTAAGACATGTCTTCACAGTTACTTCTCCCAGGAGGTGTCACCGAACCCCTCTGATGTCTAAAGGTAAAGTACATTTGGAAAGTGAATGGCTCATATTCTTTAGATTCGGGGCCGTGTATTTCTTAGTGACATTAATTCTTCTCAGGAAAGGAATCCAGGCTGTGTGGTGTGCCAGGTCAAGGTGCATTCGCACCCTCACAGCCATTCTAACCATCCTCTACCATCAATGCTTTTGATCACATCCTACCTTTAATAATATATCAGTAACGTTAATAAAAGCTCAGCTTACGTCGGTGAAGGATGGATTGAGCAGGAGCTGAATTGTGTTAACGACAAATTAGTGTTACCAAAGTAGCATTAATGACAGAGTGGTTGTAACAGGAGCTCTTTCCCCCCCCCCAGAGAGACTCGGACCCCAGCGCCTCTGATGAGCCGACCTTCTCGGTTGTTGTAGCCATTGATTTTGGCACCACTTCCAGTGGCTACGCCTACAGTTTCTCCAAGGAGCCAGAATGTATTCATATAATGAGGTAAGAGCCGCAATGCAGAAGGATCTCGGAGGAGGCAGTAATGGGGCATGATTTGTAGCCTCCCGGAATTGTGCAGCACGGTCTGTGGCCTTGTTTTACCATGCGGTTAACCCCTAACCCATGCACAGCCTCCCACTTTTTAGTCTCATTTTCTGCCGCAGATATCTACAGTTCTGTGTAATCCAGAATCAGCAAAAAAATACTTTGGTTTACATTATTAGGCTTTAAGTACCACAAAAGCATACAAAGCTGGCAGCCCACTAGCACTACAGTGTCTGCAATGAGAGGACCCTCGCACACGTACAATGTGCCAATGTGACAAGGACATGATACAGCATGATGTCACAATGCTGCATACACATTTAATAAACACACCTGGTTGCTTATAGCAAATCAAATCATAGCTTGTTTTAACAGATTAAATTAAACTTCAGGGCAAGTAAGTAACCAGTAATTCAGCTAAACTAGCTGTAACATTGTGTCCAGATCCACTTGATATGAACTGAAACCAATACAAGACAAATGCTTGTCTGGTATCTCAATGATTGAGGTTTAATATCTTCCTCTCAGCGAGAAGACATAAGCCTAAATTTGCAATGCCCTAGCCAGCTGGGCAGTCCTGCAGCCCTTCACATGGAAGCACTCACGGGGAGACAAAGGGACTTTAATTAAATGTAAAAAATGCTATAAAAAATGTGGTGTATCCGTTGTAACATATAAGGTTCTTCCCTGGAGAGACATGATCCTGTCTGCAAAGGAAGGGAAAAGCACAGGGCAGGATGTGTATTCAGCAGCTTCTGAGAAATCAATTAAAGTCTATGGAATTGGTATTTTATGGATAGTTCTTTGGGGACGATGATTCATTAACTACTAATAAAAGAAAACTAGCCCTGCAAAAAAGGTCAAGATAATAGGTAAAATAATTTCTTCCTGGGTAACTAGAAAATTCCACGCATTTTACCAATTCATGCACATCTTTAGACTGTCTCTAGGTTTTGCAACACAGGATTTGAGAAGTGAATGCAATAATTTATGTTTTAAGTTTATGAAGTAATTCATTATTATCGATTATTGATCATGTACAGAAAGGGAGTTTAGCATTATCTTTTAATGACAAGACTCGTGGATCAATCTATTGTATTATCTGGAGAAAACCATGCCGAACCCCGGGAAATGTACCACGCAGCACCCCAGCTTCACATCGTCCCTTTTCCATGAAAAGCAATGATAAAATGACTTGCTGTGTTGCAGGCGCTGGGAAGGAGGAGACCCCGGGGTGTCCAATCAGAAGACCCCCACCACCATCTTACTGATGCCTGACAGAAAGTTTCATAGCTTTGGCTTTGCCGCCCGTGATTTCTACCACGACCTGGAACCCAGTGAATCCAGGCACTGGCTGTACTTCGAGAAGTTTAAGATGAAGCTGCACAGTAGCACGGTAATGCCACGGCTACGGCACATACTGGGCAATCGCGTATAAACCCTGGAAAGATAATGTGTGCATGGCCCCTCCGATCACATTGATCAGAATCATCCAGATATTAGTTATAATAAATACCCCAGGCCATGCCACCGAATTGGTTACTGACACCTAGTACAGATATTTATGCAGTATTAACAGGAAAGGCAATGCTTGGAATGAGGGTAGATGGGAGACTGGTTTGCCAGAACTTTTTCTGTAGAATAATGTATAGCTGGTTCCAAAACCCCTTTTCCCCACCCAGAAGGGGTCTCTCCGCATCACAAAACCTTCTGCTCCTCCGAGGTTTACACATCAGGGTTTTTAGAACATGTAAAGACCTAAGTTTGTGCTGAGCCATCATTTACAGATATCCACGAACGTCACTTTATGGTGGGAAAACCACTCTGTCAACCTGGCAAAGGTAACGGTTGAGCTGGAATTAAGACATGGACCAAAAGTTACTCTGTAACTTCCATTTTTATTTCCAATTCTTTAGGACCTTACCATGGAAACAGATCTCACAGCAGCGAACGGCAAAAAAGTGAAAGCACTTGAGATATTTACCTACGCTCTGCAGTACTTCAAGGAACAAGCTTTAAAGGTGACATTTTTTTTACAGCTGTTTCACCAAAATACCCGACCATAAACCATTAAGACGAAATAGGGAGTGAAGTCCCCCTGTCAGAAAGAGCATAATTGGGTTATAAAAAGATTGCTCCAGCTTATTTTACAGATAAAGACACCTCTCACAGATACTAATCTGTTTCTGATTAAGGGGGCTTATTCACTAATAACCAAAACAGTTCAAAGTGGTATTAAAATCTACAGCATCCATAAACAGACCCAAATACCCCCTACACCCCTTGCAGTACTTTATTGTATGACTCCTGGATTTCAGGAGCTGAGCGATCAGGCGGGAATGGAAATGGATAACGCAGAAGTCCGATGGGTCATTACAGTTCCAGCCATCTGGAAACAGCCAGCCAAGCAGTTCATGAGGCAGGCGGCATACAAGGTATATAGATTATAGATTATAGAATATAGATTAGATCTTTTTTTGTTTGTTTTATGTAGTAAAAAAGTATGTGAACGCTTTGGAATTTATGCAGATCATGTTCATAAAATCTGATCTTAAACTAAGTCATAGCAATAGACAAATGCAATCTGCTTCAACTAAAAATAAAGAATTCTATGTTTTGAATGCACCATGTACTAATTCAAAGTGCGGAGTGCATAAAGTATACGAACCCCTAGGCATAAAGCTAAATGGAGACAGTTCAGGAGTGGGTTTCCAGCAAAAGACGACTGCGAGAGCACAGCCCAGATTACTTAACATTTCTTTCGAGTCTACCATACATTAAACAATGAGCAAGAACCGTGTTCATGGGAGGACATCACGGAGGAAGTCACCGCTGTCCAAAAAAGTGATGTTTGCAAAAGAGAGCCTGGAGCTGATGAGAAAAACCTCCTCTTGGCTATAAAGTGTGTGTGTGGGGGGGGCATCATGGTTTGGGACAGTTTTGCTGCCTCTGGGCCTGGACAGCTTGGTGTCATTAGATGAATTAAGAAGCTCAACATACTTTGATTGGTGCAACAAGACAACAACACAAGGCACAGCAGAAAATCATTTACAGAAAGAAATGAAGACGTGATTTGTGTGTTATTGGTTGAAGCAGACTGCGTTTGTCTATTGTTGTGACTTAATTGGAGATCAGATGAAATCTAATGACCAATATGTGCAGAAATCCAGGTAACTCCAAAGGATTAAAAACATTTTTATCTGACCAGGAGAAAATTCCTACAGCTGACGTTAAGAATGAGGGGGTTATAATTGCATTTCCAGTGAAAATAAAGGATTGGCCTCAAATCAGGAAGTGAAGGGTTAATGCTAACAGTCACTTAGCACCAAGATATCTGGCCAAGAAAGCACTTAGCAGTAGCTCATCCTCACAGGCACATTAACCCTTGCACATTATGATGAATATCACAATATATTGATTAGAGGAGAAATATGACACCCATTACAGCGCCGCATCCCGAAAGACCCGACATGTTCCAGATTTAAACAGATTTCCAGCACCGCTCATCACTTATCAACCCACCAGTGTTTATTATGCTCATCACATTTGCAATTTATTGCCCTAGGAGTGAGCTAGGTCAGTCAGTGTTTAGTATGGTATGAGCTCATCCTCTCCACCGGTGTTTAATATTGTATTAGCTCAACCTCACTGCAAATATATAACAGAAACATAGAATCTGCCGGCAGATCGGCCCCATCCGGCCCCCATCTAGTCATCCGTTTTTTTCTGCTGTAAAGATTCAAACCTTAATCGTTGGTCTCCAATGAGCCATATGCCTTACCCATGCATGTTTACATTTACTCACTGGATTTACAGCTGTCTGGGGCAGAAAACACATACACTGCCCTTATACACACACATATACACTGCCCTTATACACACACATATACACTTATACACAGTGGCGACTCTAGAAACAATTTATAGGGAGGCACACAAGATACCGCAGTCAAACTGGGGGGCATTAATAATTTCCACCATAAAATCATACCACGGAAAAAACATACATATATATATATATTGCCAAAAGTAATGTGCTATGGAATGATACTTTTGTTACTTGATCATTCAACATGGGAAGCCTGAAGCCAAAATAACAATACCTTAACTTTTCCACTAAATGATTTCAGGGCCTTGAATGTTTTGTCCCCTGAAGTCACCACTATGTCTGTGTCTTTGTGAGATAAGTGATGAATTCTGTCCATGGGTCTGGTTTTGTTCTCTCTCATAGGCTGGCATGGCAACCCCCGAAAATCCCGAACAGTTGATCATTGCTCTAGAGCCTGAGGGAGCTTCCATATACTGTAGGAAGCTTCGTCTTCATCAGATGATGGATCTCAGCACCAAAGCAGCAGTCAACGGCTTTGGTCCAACGGATCCAGGTGCAACCAGTTTCCAGCATAACATCAAGTCACTGACTTTATAGTAGGAATAGTTTCACTTTTAAGAGTTATTTATTTCTATAACAGCAGTCTCAAAATCCAGACAGGTCCTCTACATAGAATTCAGAAGTTTATTGAATTCTTTATGGAGCGACTGTTGAAATAATAGCGATAGTAAAAAAAAAAAAAAAAAAAAAAAAAAAAGGAATTTTGCTAATGCACTGATTAAAGACAGAAGGCAAGTATCAATGTCAATGGCCAAAGGTCCCCATAGGTGTTGGAAAATAGTCTGGTGTAATCTTCAGTAGCTGTAGTCGATTAAATATCTGGAATTAGAATCTGTGACTGTATTGGAAAGTCTGGGAATGTTTTCTGCCTGTATAGAAATCACGGGATCCAAGTCCCAAGTCTGCCAGATCTTTTGATTCTTCTTCATCTAGTCAACTGATATACCGGACTGCGCATATATTATCCATACTCAGCAGAACACAACAATTCACTTTGTCCGCAGTGAAACATTTTTGGGTGAAAAAACTGCTAAAAGATCCCAGACAATTGATATGACGACCATCTGCCTTCTGTTGATAAGTGACCACAGCGGGGCACCCCGGCCATGTAAGATTGACTTATCTTTCCTGGGAGCAGCAAAGAATGAGGGTTCCACAAAGTTGGGATCGAGTAGTTAAGGACTTGGCTGCATATTGATTGGTGGAAGCGGACAAGGAGTTATATGTGTATTTTGATAACTATTTATGTAAAAAAAAAGAAGTTTCAAAACGTTATTATTTTTTCTTTGCTGCTGCGAGTCTATTAAAGAAAGATAAAGAATAATAGGAGCCTCCTGTCTGTAACATTGTCTGTAAATGGCGAGTAACATAAATGGCGAGTAAAGACACTAAATTCATTGACATCTCCTTTGAAGCAGATTAGTTATGACACGACCTACACATCGCTGATATTAAGGTGAATTCATTTCAGGTTCCCAGAATAATGTTTTGTTGTTTTTTTTGTTTGTTTGTTTTTTATTACTGGACCAATCATCATATGGGTGATCAGCTAAAGAGCATGTTCGTCGTAACCGGCAGAGTCGAACCTTCCTGGTGGAAAATGTGATTGGGGAGCTATGGTCAGAACTGGAGGAAGGTACAGACTCCCAAGGGCAATTGTGTTTCAAGTCTGTATTCAGCAAAAGCTGAATAACTGAGGAACACAGCTCATCATTTCATTTTCTGTTGTCTAAGAGCCAAAATACCTTATAATAATGTAACATTATTAACCAGTTCCTTCAATCTTCTGAGGGGAGGTCCTGGATGAATGGGTCAATTGCTTAAATAATAATTGCTCAATTAGTGTATATGGTAGTCCTGTGTCTTCCATTAGGATGTATTTGGTCTTTTCATAAATTCACTCATAAACACAATCTAGTAATGAATAGTAGCAGATTTCAGAAAACACCATTTTCATTAAAACACCAAATTCAATAAATTATGTTCTAATGTCCATATTTTCATGTATTTTAAAAATGTCTTGGCTGACACCATTAAAAAAGACCCAATAGCCCCAGGAGTTATTGTACCCTTTACCCGGCCATGACTGGGGGTTCCTGCAAGGATCTTTAACTTCATTTTTAGTTATGTTAATTGGTATGAGGGGTAATTGTGCCTGGATTCAGGGTGTAAATCATGACCGCATAAACTCCACATGTCAATGTTAGTTATGGAAAATACGATGTAATTATCCATTGTGGATTTACATTTTTTTTTTTTTAAATATATTGACATCATCACAATTTTTCATACAGATAAGAGAGAAGAAGCGCAACAAGGGGATGTATAATGAATATGAGATGTTCTTAAAGGGGATGTGAAGTGTTAAAGGCCCCAGTTTATTATTGATAAGCAATGTTCTTATTGGGCTGGTGCTTCTTTTCTACAGGAGATCGTTATGTAGTTGTCGACTGTGGAGGAGGTACTGTAGACCTGACCGTCCATCAAATTAGTTTACCTGAAGGACATCTGAAAGAACTCTACAAAGCATCAGGTAAATGGTTTTTGCCATTAAGTTATCAGAAAGAGCCGTTTCCTGAAAAAATATCACATTTAAATGTTTACAAAACTTGCTTCACATAGGTGGACCCCATGGCTCTCTTGGTGTTGACTATGAATTTGAGAAGCTTCTTTGCAAAATCTTTGGAGATGATTTTATTGAGCAGTTCAAAGTGAAGCGACCGGCTGCCTGGGTTGATCTGATGATTGCTTTTGAGTCTCGTAAAAGAGCAGCAGCCCCAGACAGAACCAACCCTCTCAATATCACCTTGCCCTTCTCATTCATTGATTACTACAAAAAGTTCCGAGGTCACAGTGTGGAACACGCCTTGCGCAAAAGCAAGTGAGTGCCCTAATCTTATGCTAAGAAGACTAATAGGTGTAAATGATTTCTAATTCATAACATTGAAGCATACAGTTAGCCAACTAATAACAGCCACTAGTCCCATCTAGTTTGTCCATTTCACAGCTGCTGTAAGAGCTCAAACTTTACCCATCAGTCTCATCTAATATTTAGCCCTATGCCTATCCCATGTATGTTTAAACTCCCTCATCCTATAAACTCTTCCACTTCTGCTAGGCGGTTATCCCACTTATCTACTACCCTCTCAGTAAAGTAAAATGTCTTACATTCCATCTAAGTCTCTGACCCTCTAGTTTTTAGATTCTGGCTTCTCCCTTTATGTGTTTAAACTTTCTGTCTCTCTCCCATCTAAGCTGTACATTGTGTACCATTTTAGTCACCCTCTGTTGGCGCTCTCAGGAATATCTCTGCCAGATGTCATCAGACTTTTGATGAACAACTCAAATATGAAGCACTTAAAGTCATATTGTGGACTTGCTCACACAGCAAATAATAGCTGTAATATCATCTTATGGCCTCTGATCTGGTTGGGGTTCACTGCTGCCCTCTTCTGGTTTCTGTGCAGTTTTATACTCAGGGTCGTGCCGAGTTAGGCCTTAAGCAAAGGTCCAGCTATAAAACACTGGCAGTTGTATTTTATTATTATTTATAATTATTAGAAATGTCTACCTATGTGGCTACTATTACGGTTAGGCCGAGGCCTGTGCAACATGTGCAGTTATTACTGATCGTTAGACTTTTGGAAACTGTTTCTAAAGGTTACATTGAGGAAAAATAATGTAGATGAAGAGTATGAAGGGTTTATGCGCATCCACCCTAAACATCTTGTTTGCACTCACAACAATGTTTGCATTTGAAACAACAGCGTTACATAGTTGCGATATACACAAAATGATTATCTGCGTCCTCTGACTTTTAATTGTTATTCAGTGTGGACTTTGTCAAGTGGTCTTCCCAAGGGATGTTGAGGATGAATCCAGATGCAATGAACGCTCTTTTCAAGCCCACAGTTGACCACATAATCGAACATCTAAGTGAGTATGAGGGAGGAGACGACTTAAAGCTAGGTGGGCAAAGGGGCCAACAAGCTTCACTACCATTGAATTTTTGGGGTTGATTCTTTAAATTGTAAATTTTTGGGGGATTTTTTAAAATTGAAACATGTAGGGCCAACTGAGCCCAACATGAAAACAAAGTATATGTAGGTTACAAACAGTAGACTGAATATAGAAAACTATACATTTTGGTATTTCCCACTTTTCCCATTTTGGCCTATGGGACAAGCAGGTATATATAGTGAGAGACTAAAACTAAAAAGCAGCAGCTTAAACATGAAAACATTTGTTATTTTTATGCAGTTACTTTTTATTTCACTCTATAATAAAATGTGAGAAAGCCTCTTTTTTTGTATTGTCAGTTTCAGCCATATTTTATGAAATATCATGTAAATATCATGTATCATCATGTAAATAATATTTTTTTTTTTTTGCAGAAAATCTCTTTCAGAAACCAGAGGTATCTGGAGTGAAATTCCTTTTCTTGGTTGGTGGATTTGCAGAATCCCCTTTGCTCCAGGTGGCCGTCCAACAAGCATTCGGTGACCAGTGCCGTGTCATTATTCCTCATGACGTAGGATTAACTATCCTCAAAGGAGCTGTCTTGTTTGGTCTAGATCCTGCTGTAATCAAGGTACGACGCTCTCCAATGACCTATGGAGTAGGGGTCCTAAATCGGTATGTGGATGGAAAGCACCCTCCAGAGAAGCTTCTTCTAAAGGATGGTACCCGATGGTGCACCGATGTGTTTGACAAGTTCATCTTAGCCGACCAATCAGTGGCTTTGGGTGAGACGGTGAAACGTAGCTACACCCCTGCCAAACCCTCCCAGCTAATGATAATAATAAATATCTACAGCTGTGAGGAGGAAGAAGTCAACTTTATCACCGATCCTGGAGTTAAAAAAAGTGGCACACTGAGGCTGGATCTGTCAGGGAGTGAAAGTTCCCCTGTTTTGAACCGTAGGGAGATACAGACAATCATGCAGTTTGGAGACACTGAGATCAAAGCCACGGCAGTCGACATCGCAACCTCAAAAAGTGTGAAAGTCAACATTGACTTCCTGAATTAGAAGTCATCACTAAGAGTGTCGAGTCCCATTTTATCTCTTCCAAAGCCAGGTCTACTGTGGTTTGGAATGTAGTCCCGTTTAGTTACGCTGTCCAAGGGCATTCGGATTTGGGGTCAAGACAAAAGAGAGACAAAAAATGTCAATTTTCTTGCAATAATTATTTTATTAAGACATAACCCATTTTAGCCCATGAAGCTAAGCAGAGGTCAAGAGAGCGATGCTGGTCTCCAGTTTGGTATATTTGGGAAAGCCTGGGGCCAAGTGCGGCAGTGCCTACTACATCCTTGCTTTTCCTATGTAAATCCAAAGATTTTCCCTCCACTATCTGGGAACCCAAGAAGTATGACCTGTCTTGGCTCTTTAACATTTGGAAAACTAACAGTATCTACATCTTTTAACATCTGATTATTCTGCAACCACTAAAGATACTCTGTGGGAAAGAGCAAACAGTGCTTTATTTCTAACTCCTGTTTGCGTGGATTTTTTAAAAATGCCACCAGATTGCTAACTTTTCCTGCAGGGGCCCAACGTCGCCCCCTCTGACGCAGCCCCTGACATGGTGAGGATGCTTACGAAAACTGCACTTTTTTTCTAGAATGATGAGCAAAAACCTAATTGTCATCAAATGGTGGGTGGGCAGATGTCGTGCTTTCACCTGGGAAGACCTGAATTGGAAACGTACAAGTCACTATTTAAATCACAAGGCAAATTGGTGTTTATATAACCCATTATCAAAACAGGGAATATGCTTACAAATATTTAATGTCATAGTTATTATGTATCAAAGTTGTCTCCCTCTATAACCTTCTCTTCATGGATTTAACTAAGAAATTCAGTTCTTTCATGGCATTTGAGATGATCTGATCTTTCTTATGAGGCAGGTGCTTATAGTCATTGTGCTAAATTCCAGACCGTGCAAAAGTGGCAAGAGTCAAATGACTTACATCGAAAACACAACTGGAATCCCTTCATCAGATTCGGGAACATAATAGGTTCATACTTTCAAATGCATGCGCTGCAAAATTTCCTGAATTTCTTGTTTTAATAAAGCATGGATCATTTCTGGCATCTTGTTCATGTGTCCATTTGTATCCAAAGTATAATCTACTTGGCTGATGAAAAGAATAGCAGCAGGTTCAGTCGGAAAATGCATGTTTAAGGCAGAAACCGCAACACATAATGTGAACCATAAGCCTACAGTGCACACGCTCACAAACGCTACACACAGGGGTGGCTGTCTCTGCTTGATTCTTAAAGCTGAGCAGGATTTGGTGCCAACGTATAAATAAACACACTTTGCTTAGTAAATTCATGCAAGCAGGGCCAGACTGGGGAAGAGTAGGTGGCCCAAGAACTTTAAGGCCAGCGGCCGCTAAACGATGAATGTGCGGCCACCAGCTGGATACACAAGTTAAGCTTTTCTGCTCATCCAGCATCAGGCCATTTGTGTGGTGAACCAGAAGACCAGTCTGGGCCTGCCTGCCAATGTCCGCTTCTAAAGGTTTCCAGATTGTTTTTTATTACATATCAGTTACTGGTGAGATTGGTTTTTAACATGTTCTATAAACATGGGAGAAGGATGGATTGTTATACACTAAGTTGGAGGAGAGAGGGACATTCACTCGTCTCTCTCCCTAAAGAAACAATGTGGCTGATTCTACTTGTAATCTACCGATATTGCTGTTGTACATTAAAACATTGCATCCACACAATCCGAGCGGCAGAGGCTCGATCTTCCACCATGTAGACAGTAACCTATATTAAAGGAACATACTGAAATACAACAATTTAAACATGCATAGAACACGTATACCGTTATACTGAATCTTAGATCAAGGACTGATTAATATTTGAATCTTTACAGCACATAAAACAAGCAGGCAAGATGGGCTGAATGGTTCTTATCATCTGTAAAATTATGTGTACATAAAGCTATTTCAACAAGGTAACTGAAATAGAGAAAACAATTAGAAAGCAAAACATCCTTCTGGGTCCTCTGTGGTATTATTGGGGCCGATTCTTTAGATTTCACTCCTAATTGCCGGACTGCCCGTAACTTTAACGAACCAATAAATATTCCAAACTATCCACAGAGTAAGACCTGTCTTTATAAGATCATACGAGGGGCTTACGGTTTTAATTGATTTTACATAAAGGCAATTGATGCTGATATTAACATGGGTTATACATCACATAAACGCCCCGTTAATGTTTACTAGCTACAATTCTCTGATAAATTTACACCAAGCCTGTAACATTTATGTAAGAGCAGCCTTAACCTACCTGAAAAAAACAATAAACATCCAAGCGGACAAACACACAACGTTATGTCCTCATCTTGCTTTGATAAACAATTATTTTGTCTCTTCACCTGTCAGCTTTCATTACATAAGTTATGGTGAGTAAAGGTGATGGAAAACCCTTCCACTTAAAATTAAGGGGGTAGTAGAAGTATTATTATTATTAAACACTCATCTACAGACACCAGACAAGCCAGAAGGCCTGTTTTTCCCCCAGAAATCTGATGGTGCTGCCACAAGGGATTCTGGGTAGGCGCATGCAGATAAGGTCAACAATAATCAACTTTTGCCTCTATATCCATTTTATACACGGATCCCTGGAAAGTAATCGCCCTGCTGTACAGGGCAGCCTTTAGACAAAAGTCGAGAAGAGGTGCAGCAGCCGGATCACCACTCATTGACGGCTGTTTCGTCCTGTCAGCTTTCCAAAGCGTGGTTTACATTTATCACCCTCTATGGATTAAATGAGATTATTTTTTTATTATTATAAGTGAGCTTTCAATCAACAATTTCATAAGAAATATAGAAATAGAACTCCCACAAAACCAAAAGGTTTTTCGAGGCTCCTCCTGAACTTTATGAGGGCCAAATTCAGGCTAAAGGCATTGACTGGGATGAAAGAATTACTTGAATCAGTCAGGTAATTAGAAGGGAATGGCATTAAAATCTTATAAACCAAAGGGAGCAGCAGCAGCAGCGTTTATAACATACAAAGATGCTAAAAAAATAAAAAGGACAATTAGAAAATAAGAAACCCAGCCAATGAGAGCAAGACAGCGGGCGAGTTAGATCATGAACAGGCTCTAAGCCTGGCGGTCTCTAGATAGCAACTAATAAATATGTCTATTGATGCCCACAGGGGGGCAAGCATGGGCTATAGTGGGCCCTGACTGTTGTGCGAAAGAGGGGTAGGCTTTTTGGCCGGAATTTCGGGGGTGGAGTTAGGGGAAGATTATATAAGTGGCTGCTTTCCCGGGCTTAGGAACCATTCTTGTGGTTAGCTTACCTGGTTGTGTGTCCCACCCTCCATCGCTTTTTCTTTGTTTGTTTGTTGGTTTGTGCCGTTTGTCACAGTCTGTGGGGCCGCAGCTTGCCAGGTATCCAGGGGGGTAATGTGGTGGTAAGTGAATGGTTGGTGGGAGGTTCTTGGCTGTCAGTGCTGGGAACCTCAGGTCAGGGTGGGGGCATCTCGGTATGTCCCTTCCTTAAGTGGTATTTGGTTATGGTACCTGGATTACTTGGCAAGCTTGAGTGTTTATTGTATATATTTACATGTTGGTGTTTGAGTCATTGTCCTTGTTAACGCACCTATGTTTATTGTTTCAGGTTTTGGCGTGACAATGACTCTAATAAATAAAATTGGCTGTGGCCTTTTCTTATCCATATTCTATGGTGCGGTGTCATTATTGGGGTTTTCAATGGGGAGTAAGCCTAGCCCGGAAATCGAAGCTACAACAATCATATGTTTTTATAACTTTCAGAGTTATTCCATCGGAACCGACAGATTTACCCGCTTAGTGAATTTCATTCTGTGCTTCTCACGTTTCATTCTTTCTTCTATTGTTCTCTGTAAGAAACTGAACAGATACATTCATTCAGATATCAGCTAGGCCTTTATCCTCATTCATATAGTTTTTTGCAGCGCAGGACCAAGTAACAAGCTGCCACTCTGTGCTGCTTTTCAAGGAAGAGGAGTTCTTGGCCATTTAATATCTTCCTATATATAAAAAACACTCTGCGTAAAATTTAAAAGCTTGGTGTCGCTATTACGCTGGTCTCTTGGGAGGTTCTCACCGCAGAAGTTCTTCTGCCCAAGCTACTGCTGCTGAGAGAGGAGCCCCCTGCAACAGTAGTCCAGGACTTAGATGATCCCAACAGTGAGATACCTCCCGCAGGCTGGAGATAGGCTCTGAGCAAAAGCAGCAAGGTGAATACCAAATATGTCAGGACACGAAGAGCCAACAGAGCAGTAGAGGAGCAAAGTCAGGAAGCCGGGTCGGTAACAGAGAGGGCCAAAAGACGCCAGAGGAAGAACCAGGTGCCGAGGTCAACAAAGCCGGGTCAGAAAACGGGAGTCACAAGCAACGGTTCCAAATCGTGGAGCAAAGGAATGTCAGGCAAGCAAGGGTCAAAAACTATAAGGGACAGCAAGAGCAGCAATACTATAACAGTAAGGACCACAACAGGGTGCCAGTGAGAAGCACAACCGGCCTTTTAAATCCAGCGCCACTTCACAAGCCCCTCCCAGACAATAGCAAAAACCACGCCCCCAGGCTGTCAATTCCCCAGCAGCACGCAGCGAGCCAGAGAGGCAGACCGACGACAGGTAAGAACTTAAGCTAGGATGACGATCCGGGGAATGGACTGATTCCCCAGATTGTCATGTACCTCGGGTGGGGGGTGGTCCGCTGCCCGGGGAGATGGTTTCCCGAGACCTGCGGCCTCCCACTAGTAACACATGTGCCGGCGTTCATGAACCGCGGCAGGTCCTCCTCCCGGAGGCAACGGGAGCTGGAAGAATGACACTTGGTTTTAGGGGATAAAACGCAAAATTTTATTCGAGACAGAGGCTCCAATTAATGCTAAATCTTTCCATAAAATATACGTACACAACACTATTGAACATAAAGAGTTATTAATAATATTAATGAAACAATCGTGTAACAGACCAGGTAAAAAAATATTCATACACAACCCCATGGAACATAAAGCATTAACGATAATATTAATGAACCAATCAGGTATATAACTTGTGTGGGTTCACTAAATTACAGCTAAACATGAGCACCGCAAAAGTGTTAAAACAGCCTTGGTCCAGAAGGATTAGGGTAACAGGGCAATGACTACCAAACCGAAAACCTATAAATAACATAAATAAATAACAAAAACCATAACAGCCCTAAGCTTACCTGGCTATCCAGCTACCAACACACAGGGAAGGACAAACCCAGATGCCCCAGACCCAAGGTTCCAAGCACCATCAGCCAGGAACCTCCTACTAAAATACTACCAAATACTCTCCCCAGAGCATTCCCTCCTAGACGCTTGGTAAGCTCCCCCCCAGACTGTGACAAATTTAACTGCCCAACTAAACACCACAAAAAAATAGGGAGGGACGGTGGGATAAACTACACAAGGTGGGGTGACACCAAGTGGCCGCTAACCTAATGACACCCATACTTCCCAAACTCAACCCCCAAAACTCAAAAATGCAGTGAGGTCTAGCCCTACTTGGCATCCCAGTCTAGGCCCACTTTGGCCCCCACGGGCATCAGTCCACCTCTGAATGGCTCAAAAGAAAAAAATTAAGGTTCTGGAGCAAAGTTGTCAGACACTAGCAAGTGTCTGTATTAGCAGGGTAGAAGGAGCCCAGAATGCAGGACTACTGGTGGTAGCAGGAAAAGTCCAGAGTAGTATAGATAGGGCACCGTAGCAAAATCAGGTAGAGGCGGTACGCCAAATAACGTAGACAGGTCACAGGCACGGGTCAGGTCCAGGCAGCAAAGTAGCGTAAACGGGTCACAGGCAAGGGTCAGGTAACAGAATAAATCAGAACACCAACAGGTTAAGGAGCACAGTACAGGGGACACTATGTAAAGCACAGAGCGTCTCAGAATATCTGAGCGCTGACATAAGGGAGCTTGAGGGTTTTATAGAGATCCCAGACGTGGCGTCTGACGTCACGTCTAGGTCTCCGCCCTCTGCTCCGCCCCCAACCTCCTCTCCCCTGTGAGACGTCACCAGAGGTGCCGTCCCTCCAGGGGAAGCCTCTATCCCCACTCCTCCCCCTCCCTCCTGCAGACTGTTAACAGGAGGGGAGGAACTTAGGGCGGCGTGCTGAAGCGCCGCCCCCTTCGTGGGGACCAGAGCCGCGTCGCCGG
>VKOC01000110.1:0-14023 GCA_009364415.1 Spea multiplicata
AACGTCAGGCCGGTGTATTAGGTCAGGCCGGCGTATAACGTCAGGCTGGGGTATTAGGTCAGCCCGGGGTATTAGGTCAGCCCGGGGTATACTGTGTCCTTCTTTCCTCCCTTATACCCCTCCTAACTACCCCCCCAACTACCATCTGTTTCTGCTTCAAAGGATATCTATGAACTCAGCCGGCCAGAGGGGTCCAATGTTAATGGGCCCTGCATAATACCCCAGGCCTCACCCCTATAACCCCTACAGCAGGGGCAGTTGATAAACTCCGTGGTTTATCTTTACGAGTCAATTACCAATCAGTTCCCTTATCAGACGAGATAAAGACTTCTGTGCGGAGAGTAGAGCCTCCAGTCTGGGGCAGATTACAGACTGACATCTACCCCCGAATTATACACAGAGGTAGTTATTTACCCCAGGGGCCGGCAGTATGGGCAGTAATACACACAGAGATATTTGCCCCTGGGGCAGTCAGTATGGGCAGTAATGTTATATACACAGAGTGATATTTATTTGCCCCTGGGGCAGTCAGTATGGGCAGTAATACACACAGAGATATTTGCCCCTGGGGCAGTCAGTATGGGCAGTAATGGTATATAACACAGAGTGATATTTATTTGCCCTGGGGCAGTCCAGTATGGGCAGAAAAAAAAAAAAATAATATACACAGAGTGATATTTATTTGGCCGCCTGGGGAGGTCAGTATGGGCAGTAATATACACAGAGTGATATTTATTTGCCCCTGGGGAGGTCAGTATGGGCAGTAATATACACAGAGTGATATTTATTTGCCCCTGGGGCAGTCAGTATGGGCATTAATACACACAGAGTGATATTTATTTGCCCCTGGGGCAGTCAGTATGGGCAGTAATGGAATTGACAGGCTGGAGGTTGCTGGGATCTCACCCTATTGGGTAACTCTGCACGATATGGGGCGGTGACGTCACTAGTTTCTGTTGATTCATCTTCTGTGTCTCTTTCACTCTCTGTTACCAGCTGTCCCAGTGACGTCACGGTACCGGTGGGCGGGGCCGACAGGGGGCGGGGCCACTCTGATATAGGAGCCTCAGGTGCCCCACCTGTCCCAGGTATCATCAGATCATCGGATCAACAGCCACAGCCTGCTCTGGTGCTTGGAGGGGAACAGCCTCACCTGCAGCCCCTGCTCCATCGACCTTTGGGGGGTCTCCTCTCTCAGCCTCTGCCTGACCTTTGGGGGTCTCCTCTCTCAGCCTCTGCCTGACCTTTGGGGGCCTCTTCTCAGCCTCTGCCTGCCTATTGGGGTCTCCTCTCTTCTGGCCTGAGTTTGGGGTCTCCTCTCTCAGCCTCTGCCTGACCTTTGGGGGTCTCCTCTCCCAGCCATGGCTAACTCTGGGCTGCAGTTGCTGGGCTTTGTCATGGCCCTCCTGGGCTGGATCGGCCTCATTGCTGCCACCATCATGCCCCAGTGGCGAATGTCCTCCTACGCTGGCGACCAGATCATCACCGCTGTGGCCATTTACCAGGGGCTGTGGATGTCCTGCGCCACCCAGAGCACGGGGCAGATCCAGTGCAAGGTGTACGACTCGCTGCTGCAGCTGGACGGTAAGTACCCTGGGTTGGGCAGGTGGGAAGGGGTTAACTGTGTATCCAAGGGCAGATATTTCAAGGACGGGGTGAGCGGTTTTACCCCTCTGCACTTGCCCCTGGGGAGGGTGGCTGCTGCCTTCCCCTCCCAGTCACCTGTTCCCTGATTCAGCCGCAGGTGAGCTGGCACTCTGCCCGTGGGGTGATTTTTTTTACCCTGTCCCCATGCTGTGTGACTCCCCGGCAGGGGTATCTAGGAACATCTGTGTCTTAATGCCCCCTCATACCTGAACGCGGCCCCTCTCACCCCCCTCTGTCCTGTATAAACGCCCCCTCCCCACCTGTGTGCCTTCAAAGACGCTGTAAACCAGTTAAACTGGTTTCTAATGGACTCTTTCAGCTTCCCTCCCCCACCTGGCTGCCTCCTGGGAGCGGCCGCATATTATTCAGTTTTACCCCTTTATAGTAGTTTTTTGGGGGCAAAAAGTTTCAGGGGTACTTAGAAAACACCTTGGGGTAAGAGTGGGGCGTGCAAGCGTCTGTATTCCCAGCTCCCGTTAGCTCTTATCTGGGGTTGATAAGATTCCCTGTGTGGCAGATAAGAGGTTATCGCGGGTCGTGTGAGCGCCAAGTAGCAGGGCGCACCCCGGGGCGGGCGCCTAAATATATAGATATATGGATTATATAGCCAGGAGCCGGTGTATATACCCTGTGATAGAGCCTATGGATTATATAGCTAGGACCCTGTGTATATACACCCTGTGATAGAGCCTATGGAATTATATAGCTAGGACCTGTGTATATACACCCTGGTGATAGAAGCCTATGATTTATATTGCTAGGACCCTGTCGTATATACACCCTGTGATGAGCTATGGATTATATAGCTAGGACCCTGTTGTAATATAAACACCCTGTGATATGAGGCCTATGGGATTATAATAGCCAAGAGGCCGTGTGTTATATACGCCCTGTGATAGAGCCTATGGATTAGTATAGCCAGGACCCGGTGTATATATACCACTGTGATAGAGCCTATGGATTATATAGGCTAGGACCCCTGTGTATATACACCCTGTGATAGAGCCCATGGATTATATAGCCAGGAGCCGGTGTATTACCCTGTGATAGAAGCCTATGGATTATATAGCCAGGAGCCGGTGTGGTATATACACCCTGTGATAGAGCCCTATGGATTTATAAGTCAGGAAGCCGGTGTGTATATACACCTGTGATAGAGCCTATGGATTATAGTGCCAGGAGCCGGTGTGTATATACACCGTGATAGAGGCCTATGGATTAATATAGACAGGAGCCGGTGTATATAACCCTGTGTAGAGCCTATGGATTAATAAGCCAGGAGCCGGTGTTATATTACACCCTGTGATAGAGCCTATGGATTATAATCGCTAGGACCTGTTGTATATACACCTGTGATAGAGCCTATGGATTAATAAGCCTAGGACCCTGTGTATATACACCCTTGTGAATAGAGCCTATGATTTATATATAGCCAGGAGCGCGGTGTATTACACCCCTGTGATAGAGCCTATGGGATTAGTATATGCCAGGAGCCGGTGTTATATATACCCCTGTGATAGAGCCTATGGATTATATAGCCAGGAGCCGGTAGTGTATATATCCCTGTGATAGAGCCTATGGATTATATAGCCAGGAGCGCAGTGTGTATAAAAATATAGCCCTGTGATAGAGCCTATGGATTATATAATGCCAGGAGCCGGTTGTGTATATATTGCCCTGTGATAGAGCTATGGATTATATAGCCAGGAGCCGGTGTATATACACCCTGTGATAGAGCCTATGGATTATATAGCCAGGAGCCGGTGTGTATATATACCCTGTGATAGAGCCTATGGATTATACAGTGGGGTGTGTAGTTATATAGGTGTGTATTATATAGTTAGGGATGGGTGAAAAGGTGTGTGTGTGTGTGTGTATATATTATATGTATATAATACTGGCTGCGTTGGGGCCCATGGATTGTATAGGCAGGAGTTGATGATGTATGACAGTAGGTGGTAGATGCCTGCTGTGTGATACATATAATAGTGTGTGATGTATGGCGTGTATCATATAATCAGTAGGCGATACGCTCTGTATGATGTAATATGTATTACAGTGTGTATGGAGTATGATACATATAATAGTGTGTGACGTATGGCGTGTATCACATAGTCAGTAGGTGATAGATACGTGCTGTAATATGGAGTATATGATACAAATAGTACAGTGTGTATGGAGTATATGATACATGTAATGTGATGTCTGGCGTGTATGATATAGTCAGTAGGTGATAGATATGCGCTGTATGATGTAATATGTAGTACAGTGTGTATGGAGTATGATACATGTGATGTATGGCGTGTATCACATAGTCAGTAGGTTTATTACATGTGTTTATATAGTCTGCATATACCGCAGCACTGTTGATACTACAGACCAAACACACGCAAAGTCAGAAGGTGGGGGGGTGTCTTGCCATGGGAGCTTACAATCTATTGGGACGTTGCGGGGGCTGTGGAATGACGGTTGGGATGGGGCCGGTCACTTCCTCCACGTGGGGCTTTTTTCTGCCCCAGGCCTGTTTACCCTTTGTGTGACTCCTGGCTCCGGTTTCAGTGATACTGCCCCCCCCTCCCTTCTTTCTTTCTCTTCTCTCTCTCATGTTCTGGAAGCACTCCCCCCCCCCCTCTTATTATCCCTGTCCTCTCCCCTCCCACTATCTCACCTTTTCCCCTCTTCCTGCCACGCCTGAGTTTCATGACACGGAAGGCTCTCGCTGGGAATGTTTGTTGCTCCGCCTCGCCCTCCCCCTGAATGCTCCAGGCTTCCTATTGGTCCATTCAAAGCAAACGTCTCCCAAAATCTGCCCCAGAGGGTCTATACTGTGGACAGGCCCCCGGCTGTGGGGGTATAGCCTTGTCCCGTGAGCTTGCACTCTGGGTGCTGCATGCCATGGAGAAGCGCATCTGAGTCACATGAGGACCCCGGGGGGGGGGGGACACGCCTGTCGTGGCTTTTGTCCCGGGCAGTAACTTTAAGGTTATTGCATAGGCCGTAAGATCTTTAACCTCACAGATGTCCAAAAGGGCAGAGAGCGCAGGGTCAGGATGCCCCGCCGACGAGGTTATTGCGACTGGCTCGGGTGGTCAGAGGTGGGAAACGGGGCGTCTCTGAAGTGGGCACATGATGCAGATGGTCGGGGGAGTCAGAGTATTGGGGGTGTAAGCGACGGATCTCTCCTGTACTTTATGGCGGTGGCCTCTGTGGCCCCTGCTCCTTGGAGCCACATCACATAAGCCTGTGCCCACAGGGGCCGTCCACGCTTGTAGCTTGTGTTCTTTGTGGCTCGGATGAAAGGGGGTCACGGCTGGGTCAGTGTGTGCGGGGCCACGGCTGCTGGGTGCTAGCCCTGCGTGGAATGCCGCAGGGCTTTACTACATACCACCCCTGATGCCCCTCTTCTCTAGGCTCACTTATGTGTCAGTGATGGGAATACAGGGGTCCCCAACACCAGTGAGTGTCTCCTTGTTGCCCACTTGCCCCTTGTTACGGGAAGGGTGGAGTTTCCAGGAGCCGTTCTGCCACACGGCTGCATGTTTTGAAGGTATTAGATACATGGACCCGCCTTCCCCATGTGTAGGTAAATCCGGGGCTCGGAGCCCTGTTTTCTGGGTGGGGTATCGGGAAGAGTCTAATGCCCATTTTCTCTCTTTCAGCGGCTCTGCAGGCCACTCGCGCCCTCATGGTGGTCTCCATCGTGGTGGGGATTTTCGGGATAGCGATTTCCACCATGGGCATGAAATGTACCAAGTGCGGCGGAGATGACAAGACGAAGAAGGCGCGGATCGCCATGACCGGAGGCTTCGTGTTCCTGCTCGCGGGTGAGTTACCCCTCGCCGTGCCACACCTGGCGTTGGGACCAGACCGGCTGGATTCTAAGAACGAGGATTTGCTCGGTGGACGCCCCCAGTGGTGCTCCGCTTGCTAGTCCTGCATAAAAGTGTTGAGCCAGACCACAATCTCATCAAACGGGTTCTTCCTGCTGCTGCTTCCTCCCCATGTGCCGATTTGCCCCTGTGCTGCCCCATGGTCGGGCTCTGCCCCGTTGCTGACCGCTTTCTCTCTCCCCAGGTCTGGCTGCCCTCATCGCCTGCTCCTGGTACGGGAATCAGATCATCCGGGATTTCTACAACCCCCTGACGCCCATCAACACAAAGTGAGTGACTGCCGCGTCTGGGGGGCTTCTCCTGGGATGGCCGGGTCCTCTGACCCCTCGGGAGATATGGGGGGCAGTTGGAAGCTGAGTGCCGGTGGGGTGGGCAAAGTGTCCCATGATAAGCTTGAGGATGGCGTTGGTGCCACGGGGCATTTATGAGAGTATGACACGTGATGACCCTCCCTGCGTTTGGGTCTCCAAGGGTTGACTGCAGGTGGCAGCTCGTAGACTTCCTTTGTACCACCTGTGGCAGATTGAATGTTTTGCCCCGTTACTTGCCCCTGACCCTTGTCCTTTGCTTCTAGGTATGAGTTTGGAGCCGGCGTCTTCCTGGGCTGGGCAGGGTCCTTCCTGGTCATACTTGGCGGCGCTCTCCTGGCTTGTTCATGCCCTCGAAGGGGCAGCTACGGAGCCAAAGGTTACCCAAAAGGTGGGGCCCGGTCCAAGGCACCATCTACCGGCAAGGAATACGTCTGATCCCCGTGACCTGAAGCGGCCCCCTCGGACCCACTTCGGAAGGAGGCAACTGTGACCATGGGTGGACTCGGATGCTTCTGGGCAGAGGGACTTGTTGGCTCCCTGGTGGGAAGTGTGTATGTGTGGGGGGCGGTTCTGCTTCGCCCCCCAGCTCCGCCGAGGACTTGCCCCGCTCGTTGTGGCAGATTACCCCACGCTCCTCTTGGATCTATATATATATATATATTATATATGTTTATTTTGCGTGGGTCTATTTTTAGCTCAAACCCTTAACCCACAGACCGTGGCCCCCGAGCCCCCGGTGACGGTCGCTGCCGTATAAATGGCTGCAGTTTGTTGATTTTTTTTTTATTAAGCGGGGATTTGAAGATGGGAATTCTGTAAATAAATTTTGTTTTTTGGAAAATATGCTGTTTTGTCTGTCCTTTTATGGAATTTAATGTGGAATTTGTGTGGCCCCGGGGCCCCCAATAGGACTGATGGGGGTCAGCACTGGCAGAGGGTAAATGCCCAGTGACGTCTGGTGGAATAAGCCGCCCGGGGACGGTGAACGAGCGCGTCGGATGCCAGCTGCCCTGTACCGGGGAGGGCAGCTTATCTCTGGCAGTGACAAGGTGAAGGGGCAAACGTGTGGGGTGGGCAAATACCCTCACCGCCCCTCATATTCATCTTTGTTTTTATTGGTAAACAGCCCCTGTGCCAAGAAGTTCATTTCCCTACTGTGACTACCGGGCCACCAGCCGGGGGGGGGCAGTTACCCGTTAAAGGGGTATTCTGAGCCGTACCGATAACCCCTTCATGGCAAATCATGACTGAAAAGGTCGACAGTGAGCCCACCGGCACTGCCCCGGGAGCGACCGCAAGCGCTGTAGCGACATTCTGCCCCTCACAAGATGGCGGCGGACATGAAAAAAACAAACAAAAAACTCCCCATCTTGTTTCTCCAGAACTTTCCTGAGAGCTCCGCGCGCCCTCTGCACGTAGAATACGGGTACTGCAGCCAACCATGGTGGGAAAGGGTTAACCTACCCCGGAGTGTCCGGCTGTCAGACACCTGTATGGTTCCATGAGGGACCGAACGACCGGATTTGGAATAAACTTTAAAAAAAAAAAAAAAAAGGCAAAATGCTGCCTATACTTCCTGCCCCGTAACCTGCAAAACCATAAAGAAATCGGGTATCCCAAACGCGGGACATAAAATGTCAAATAAAATCAAAGTTAGAAAAAGTGCTTTTTTTCCCCCCTTCAACTTTTCACCGTAAATTAGACGATTTGATAAATGAGGGGATCTGAAGGAATTCCAGTCCTGATAAGATTATAATTTTCGGGTTCAGTAAATGAGAGGAAAATGTGCGCTAAACCCGAGGAGCCGGCGGGTACAAAACTCCCGGTGCTGACGGGGTAAAAGGCTCTGTCGGGGTAAATATTCCGGGATTGCTCGAACGCCGTCACGTGTTTAGTCCCCACTATGGGGGTTAAAAGCCCCGTGATCAGGTCCTCAGGCAGTGCGCGCCAAAATTGGGCTCGGGGCAATGTGTGAGGGAACCCCGGACATTTAACATAGCACCCCGGAACCTGGATGTGTATGAATACAGTCCGTCGGCAGAGGCGCGGGAAGCCCCCACAATGCTCTGCAAGTTCCACAAACATGGCGCCCGAAACGGAAACACTGGCCGCAGGGGGGCGTGTCTCTGTCGGCGCCATGTTTGTACACTTGTGTATCATTGGGAGGTGCGTGCGGCGCCATATTGATACGCTCACGAGGCGCCCGTTGATGACGTATAATCATCGCGCTGGTTGTTGCTGTCAGCATGCTGCACGAAGTGAGATCGTCCGGGTTCAGCGGGGTTCTGCTAATCACCGGTACTGAACGAGTTCTGGTGTCTCTGGGGGTGTAGTTTGTCATCGGGCACCCAGCGGGTTGGGGTGACTGGGTCTGGGTTGTTGGGAGTATGATCAGCCGCTGTGTTCCCAGAGGGGAGATGTTGGTGTGCTGGGTTCCCCGGGAGGGTGGGTGACTGGGTGCTGGGTTCCCCGGGTGGGTGTAGGGGTGTGACTGGTGCTGGTTTCCCTGGGGTGGTGTGGGGGTGACTGGGTGCTGGGTTCCCCAGGAGGGTGGGTGGCTGGGTGCTGGGTTCCCCGGGAGGGTGGGTGTAGGGGGTGACTGGGTGCTGGTTCCCCAGGAGGGTGGGTGGCTGGGTGCTGGGTTCCCCGGGAGGGTGGGTGTAGGGGTGTGGGTGCTGGTTTTCCCGGGAGGGTGGGTGACTGGGTGCTGGGTTCCCCGGGAGGGTGGGTGTAGGGGTGACTGGGTGCTGGGTTCCCCAGGAGGGTGGGTGGCTGGGTGCGGGGTTCCCCAGGACGGTGGGTGTAGGGGGTGACTGGGTGCGGGGTTCCCCAGGACGGTGGGTGTAGGGGGTGACTGGGTGCTGGGTTCTCTCGGGGTGGGTGTAGGGAATTGGGTGTAATGGGAAACCCGAGGAGCTTTCTCTCCATGCCGTTTCCATGGCGATTGTGTTGTTTCCCCTCCGCAGACTCGGCGGCTCACAGCGGCAGAGAGTTACTCTACAGCTTCGTCCTCGCTGCTTTGCAGAGGTAAGTGTGAGACTCCCTGGCCTGTCGGTAAAGTGAGGGCGCGGCGGGACGTTTTGGGGGAGGAGCGCTCTCCGGGGGGCACAGGGGAGGGCCGTTCTCGTGGGCTCCACGTTTCCGGATTGTTCCGCGTTTTGTTCTCCAGGTCGGAGCCGGTCCACGTCTTCGGATTTGAAGTTTCCCGGGAAGATTTTGTGGCGGGTTTCCCGGAGGAGCCGGCGGCCAGGTGAGGCCTGGTTGGTAGTCACAGTAGGTGCTCAGGGCCTGTAGCGGGGGGCTGCGAGTATATACGGGATGACTGAATATAGTGAGACCCCCCTTCCCTCCGCTGGCGTCTTCACCGAGCGTCATCTAAGCCCCCTTTATCTGCAGACCTGGAGCCGCCGTTGTTGTCAGTCATGTGATATTTTGAGTGACTTTGCCGGCTCAAACACCGCACTGAGCTGATGCTTTATGGCGATGATAATGAAGTCCGTTCCTCTCTAGACTTTCATTAGTCACAGAGTCCGACTGGGTGATTAAGGCTGAGCCATTCCCTATTCCCACAGGCAGTATAAGGAGTCGGGCTGAAAACTTTATATTATGGGGCAAAAACTAAAACTGTGTTTGAACCGATGAGTGTGAAAAACAACTTTTTTAATAATATTCATCATACAAAAAGCACTTTTTTTCCCTTGAGATTTCCCAGCATGCCCCTGTCCCCTGTTGGGTGTTCATTTTACTTTGGATTATTTATCTTATAACTGGCGCAGGACTCTGGAGAGGAGGTGGGCTTCATGTGCTTCTGACCTCACAGATTCGCTGTGGCGTGGGGGCGTTTTGGGGCAGTCTGCGCAGGGTGTATGTGGGGATGGCACCGCTTATTGCCCTCTTTCCTCCTAGGCTTGTCTTTCACGATGGCTTCTCGGACCCCCTGAGGTGGGGAGGAAACCCCCAGTCGCTCACCAAAGAGGATTTCACGGCAGGCCGGATAGTGGAACGCGTAGGGGGCTCTGCATGCGCCGTCACCGTTGTGCTGGACTCTTTGAGCTGGCTCCTGTCTCACTGCCCCCTCACCTCTGTCTGCCGCACCCTGCGCACCCTGTCCCGGAGCCGTGGCGAGGCGGGTAAGAGCCACCGCCTCAATGGAGGGGGGGGCCCCGGTCCTTTGTCCCCCTTCCTCGCCCCGGTCCTTTGTCCCCCTTCCTCGCCCCGGTCCTTTGTCACCTGTTGGCCGCGTCACCGTGCTGGCTGGATGTTGGCAGAGTTTGGTGACGGGTAGTACACTGTCTGGGGCATGATAGGGGTTTCCGTGTCAGCAGAGGGTAGTGAAGAGCGGAATCCACTAACCGGTGGCATTGGTAAATTCAGTCGTTTGCAGCAGAATCTGTCTGGCGTAGCGCTAAAGGTTTTCCCCTGCGCATGCTTTAGCGTGTGCTGGTTACTGTTACATGTTCCTTCCCCAGGGTCCCGTGACATACGTGTGCTGGCGTTCATGCATGCCGATCTGCATCCCGCGGGCGTGTCGGACGCAGTGAGGCTCCTGGCAGACACGGCCATCCACGTGACGGAGAGGGGGGAGAGACACCGCGTCACCGTCACACACCGGAGGAGGAGCGGGAAGATTGTCATCGCGGTGAGTGACCTCTGACCCCAGAGCTGCTAAAAATATTCTGAAAACATGAATTTTGGTTGATCGGATGAAGTTCTCTTCCTCCCTCGCTGGGCCTCCCTGGGCATTTATTTTTGTCCCTGTAAATACCCCGTTAGAGGAAAGGTCGGATGGCTCCACCCTTCTCCTGAACGCAATGTAGTCCCGGCAGATTACCCTTAGGGGGCGCTCTGATTGGCTGTCTCATGGAAACGAGTGGCGTTTTTATACGCAGGAGGAGGAGCTCAGGATACGTGACGCGTTCGCTTTGGAAATACTTACCCAGCAAGAAAGTGGGCAAAGCAGACGAAAAGAGGTGCGTCTGAGGGGTCCATTACTCCGGGGCACAGGGGGCAGTTATTGGGGAGGAAGTATTGGGAGAGGGGCAACTATCAGTGGCTTGAGGCCAATACATCACCAAATGCGTCAACCTGAGGGGGGGCATTGGGCAGGGGGGAATGCAGGGGGGGAAACGGGAAGTCGCACGGCAAAAAATGGAGGGGGGGATGCGGGATGCAATGCCTGGGCAAAAGGCACCACATGTATTGGCACAGTGGAGGGGCGGCAATAAATGAAGTAACACAGGATACAGTGCAGGGGGAACACAGGAAGTGACAGTGTGATACGGGGGGGCAGTGTGATACAGGAGGGGGGGGGATACGGGAAGTATGGCGGGACAGTGTGATACAGGAGGGGGGGATACGGGAAGTATGGCGGGACAGTGTGATACTGGGGGGGGATACAGGAAGTATGCGGGAAGTTGTGATACAGGAGGGGGGGATACGGGAAGTATGGCGGGACAGTGTGATACAGGAAGGGGGGGATACGGAAGTATGGCGGGACAGTGATACAGGAGGGTGGGAGTGTGGATACAGAGGGGGGGATACGGGAAGTATGGCGGGACAGTGTGATACAGGGATGGGGGGATACGGGAAGTATGGCGGGACAGTGTGATACAGGAGGGGGGGTGATAACGATACGTAAGTATGGCGGGACAGTGTGATATGGGAAGTATGGTGGGACAGTGTGATACTGAGGGGGGATACGGGAAGTATGGCGGAAGTGTGATACTGGGGGGAGGGATACGGGAAGTATGGTGGGACAGTGTGATACAGGGAGGGGGGGATACGGGAAGTATGCGGGACAGTGTGAATACGAGGGGGGGATACGGGAAGTATGGCGGGACGTGTGATACAGGAGGGGGATGGGAAGTATGGACAGTGTGATACAAGAGGGGGATATGGGAAGTATGGCGGGACAGTGTATACAGGAGGGGGGATACGGAAGTATGGCGGGACAGTGTGATACAGGAGGGGGATATAGGAAGTATGGCGGGAAGTGTGATACCTGGGGGATACGGGAAGTATGGCGGGACAGTGTATACTGTGGGAGGGAGGTGGGGGGGGGTACGGGAGAGTATGGCGGGACAGTGTGATCAGGAGGGGGGGGGATACGGGACAGTGTGATTACCAGTGTGATAACCGGAGGGGGAACGGGAAGTATGGCGGGACAGATGTGATTACAGGAGGGGGGGATACGGGAAGTATGGCGGGACAGTGTGATACAGGAGGGGGGGATAGGGAAAGTATGGCGGGACAGCGTGTGATACAGGAGGGGGGGATACGGGAATATGGCGGGACAGTGTGATACAGGAGGGGGGGATATGGGAAAGTATAGGCGGGCAGTGTGATACTGAGGGGGGATATGGGAAAGTATGGCGGGACAGTGTGATACTGAGGGGGGATACGGGAAGTATGGCGGACGTGTGTATACTGGGGGGGATACGGGAAGAATGGCGGGAACGGTGTTGATACAGGAGGGGGGGATACGGGAAAGTATGCGGACGCAGTGTTGGATAACTGGGGGGGGATACAGGAAGTATGGTCGGGACAGTGTGATACAAGAACGGGGGGGGCGATACGGGAAGTATGGCGGGACAGTGTGATACTGGGGGGAATACAGCAAGTATGGCGGGACAATGTGATACAGGAGGGGGGGGTACGGGAAGTATGGCAGGACAGTGTGATACAGACGGGGGGGGGCAGGTGACATTCTTCTTCCTCTCCCTCCAGGTGGATCCGACCGAGAAGCTGACGTTTAACCTCCGTCTGTCTGATGCAGAGCGAGAGGAGAAGGCATCGGCCGCCCTGCCATATGTATTCAGCGCCAGCAAGTGAGAACTTCATTCTTATTATTGTATAAGAAATGCCTTCTGGCTGCTGGGTGGCCCCCATTCATAGAATTCATTAATATAAATCTCTTCATCCCCCTGCCCCCACCCCCTCCCCCCCCCCCCCCAAGGAAGTCATCCCTCCTCCGCTCCTCGACAAGCTCTGCAAAGATCTTCTATGATCCGGATCCAGAGGATGACGTGGACGACGAGGACCCGGACGACGACCTTGATGTGTGACGGGGGTCCGGCCCCCGAGCTTGGTGCGTGGTGGGCATCCGGGCTGGATGCGTGATTCGTAATGCTGGCCCTTTTCGGGCTGGGGTTTCTGCACCTTGTTGTGGGGAGGGTATTAGGGGCTGATTTCCTGGCCTCTGGTCACATGGTGTATCGGTGACTTGGAAGGGGGCTGTCAGATATTTTATGATGGAAAACAAGTATTCCATATATTCTGTATTTTACATGAACACAAAATGGAGTCAGAGCCATTTTATTTTCCTTAATCATAAAATGATTCTTTCTGTCTTTGTTCTCTCTATAATTGATTATTTATATCGATGCCTCAGTATATATTATCTAATTAGCGTTATCTTCCATGAGAAAGTTAAGGAGTAGACGCTGCATATCCTTGGGAATGTAAATTCGTATGGGGGGTACATGGTGAGACCACCAAGTCCTGAGTTACTATCTAGGAGGTAACGTCTGGAGATATGAGAGACCGCGGATAAATTCCAAACACACATGTAATGGTTTTAAGTTAATTCTTAGACCAGAGCGTCTCTCACAGGTAAATGAAGAAATCACAGCGGTGTAAATATGATCAGAAGTCCTAATTATAATGGGTAAAACCCAGCGTTATGATTGGAGAATTCCAGCCAATAGATGGAGGCTATGATAATGAGCCGGTCTTAAAATTAGGTCTTTAATAAACAAGACGGACCCCGAACAGCGGACCCCGAAACAGACGTCCCCCGAAACAGAGACCGAAACAGACGGAACCCGCAGAAAACAGACGGACCCGCGACTGGACTCATTCACCAAATTTACCCAGAGAATTGGAATCTTAAGATCCCGGCTCCATATTTTACTCTCCGTTACTTTGAGTTGTAAAATATATGACTTTTAGGAAGTTATTTTTTTCCCCACTTAATTTCCTGCCACTGAACCTGGATTAACTTCTACAAGGACCGGCTGGACCGCAGCAACAAGCGGTGGTAAATATCATGGTTTTATTATTCTGAACAGAGGTGAATTTTGTCTTCTATATAGAATTCCCTTTTTCTGGGAAATAATATTTGACGTTATTGTATACGGTATTATTGTATATGATATTATTGTATATGGCGTTATT
>VKOC01000112.1:0-11205 GCA_009364415.1 Spea multiplicata
ATGTTACATTGACAAACACACTGACTCCTTATCATACTGCCTCTGATAAAAGAATGCCTCAGTGTTAATCACCCAGCTGGACACTCAGACTAATAGTAATAGTTTGAATAGTAACTTAGTAAAAGTTCATCAAGTTCAACCCTTCTACCTATCCTTCCTGCTTTAGATCCACAACAAAACAAAAACCCAATTAAGCTTTTTTTTTGCTACTTGGGGGGGGAGGGCGTTTCCTTTGTGACTCCAAAAGGCAATCAGATTTCTCCTTGGATCAAGAAGCTCTAAAATATTAATGTTTATTCAGTCTTTTATAGCCCTTTATATTCTGCTTCCTTTGTTGACCTTACGAGCTTTTGGGTAAGCGTCCAGTGAGGCACGAAACACATTAAGCTTGCACAGTTTTTGCTAATTTTCCTGCTTTTTATCTCTTTTTTGAATTGATTTTAGCGTTGGGCCTGTAATACAGGACGGAACACCCAGTTATTATTCATTGAATGATTGGTGAGTGAAGCAAAGAAAACATCATAATTTAGATCTCCTTGCTGGTCTTTTGGAGAGGTTGTGAAAATAACTTTGGCTTCATCAAAATGGTGGTCAAGATCAAAGTCTAGCTCCTCATCTGCATGCTTTATAACATTCATCAGTCTAATGCAGAGATAGATCCAAAGTGCTTGGATTTATTGGGCATTGTGGTCAACAGACATATGTTTTTTTTAGATCATCAATCAACCTCTGTTGTAATGTTGATACGTTATCCAGGCAATCAACGTGAAGCCAGGGGTAATAAGTTACATAACATTACATTTATTTATATAGCGCCTGCCAAGCAGTGTTCCAATAGGTGACAGTGAAAATATTTAACGAGGACAATTCCAAATTGACAATAACTTTGGCACATGTGCATTCAGAAGTGGTATAAACTATCATTTTAATTCAATTTTAATGAAATTTGCCAACTTCGTCCATTCGTAAGAAAAAAAGGAAGGGTCCCCAATGAAACAAACACAAATGAAAAGCGAAAGCTCTGAATTTCTCTGACAACTTCTGCGCTTCTTGGTCTTCTTTGCTTCTTTGTCTGCTCCCGGCTCTCCACTGCTTTCACCGTCCTTTTTAAGAGTGGCTCTGCGACAGGCCAAAGCCCCCGCACACATCCTCTCCCCAGATCTATCACGGAAATACTCCAAGAGGCGAGACTAATACCGAGAAAGGGAAGTGAATTTGGCAGTGATAGGTTACAAAGTCTCATAACTAAACCCAGCCTCTAGCCATTCCTCTCAAACCAAAATGTCCCTTCTGTCGATTTCAAAGGTTGGGAAGTATGAATTGAGACCATGGTTTTTTGCCCTTGGGGTCACCACCACTAGTTTCTCTCCTATGTTAGAAAGAAGAAGGGGTACAGGAGTAATAGTTGGCCTTGGGTGCTATAAACCCTATAGTGTCTCAGCATGCAGCAGACTTGAACCTTAATCCAAGCGTTATATTAGCTGCATGAGAAGGGTGACGAGCCACCGCACCATTAAAACGATTACATTATGAAGCAGGAGCGTTCAGGACATCTTGGGGTCTATATGTGTAGCCTGGTTCAAAAAGCAACCTTGTATCGTGCCCAGAAGTACAGTCATTTTGCAAAATGCTGTAATGTATAACAGTTCCATATTCAGAAAATTACTTACAAAAAAAGGGGTTTTAGTTTTGTCTAGAAGTCTAATGTTCTTGACAGAGTTGTCTTTGTAGCTAAATGTTCAATCTGGCACGAAAAACCCATTTTATTAATCGGTTTGAGTTTGTTCAATTGTTTTGTCAAAACACACATTTTCACAGTTACACCCAACATCTGTTTTGTTTTCGTTGAATGTTCTCGCTGTTCTAAAGATCCGGTACAGAGAATTCATCTCAAAAGGTATAACTAATCAATAGAAAATGAAAACAGTGCAATGGCTGACCTAGATACAGGTTACCAAAAAAATATTTCCACCATGATGAAATGAACCAGTAGATGTTGGATCTCTTGCGCCCTCTAGTGGAATTTCTAGGAACTCCACCTTTTGGATTTTTCTGAACAGATGCTTAAAGCTGCCTAGAGGTCTCTTTCTGTTTGATTCATTGGATTCTATAAAAGAACTACAAAATCACGCTTTGTAAACTTTGGATTTGCAAGCAGCATATACATTACATTTTTGGCCCTCGCTTACTTCTGAGACAGGGAAACCAAACTCTCTTGATATATAAAAGTACTTTTCAAACCCAAGCAAAATAATCACATTTTTCCGACAGCTTTTCCAATATCTTATGGGAAGGTTCGCAGGATACACAATACCTTTTCAAACCTATATAATTTGCAGTATGCATTTGACAACCTTGTCTAACACAAATCTTTTATCTAGATTACTTCAGTGCGCTGTCACTTTGCAATGTCCAGTACCAAGATGTTTTCGTCTTGCCTAACCTTTACATATGGAATTAATAAGTAAATGTTGGCTCCCACCCATTACAGAATAATGTCATATAAAAGTAGCAGGCTTCTGAATTGTATATCTTTAAAATGTCATTTAATTCTGAGCTTATTTTCAATAATTCACATTTATCCATCTTTTTTTTTTTTAAATAATGACATTTGTAACGTATGTATTTCTCTTGGTATTTTAATGGAACAGCATTCACGTTAGTGCCGGAGGTGTCAGAAATAGCTTCCATTTCCAAATTCTTTCCGACAAAACAGCATTGTAACCCTTTTTTAATAAATAAATGTTCATTTTCACATGCCAATCCTCAGACAGGATTAAAAGAGATGTTTACCCTTTAACCGTTTATTTAGTGTAAGGCCACGATTATGTTAAATAATTACATTTCATCTAACACTTAAATGAACCTTAAATGGACAAAAAATCCAGTCTACAAGCAACATTTCACTTAGAAACGGTTCTTGTTTTCTTCCTTGATGTAAGTAAGCAGGGCATTTTGGGGGATTTTACCCAATTTGGACGGAATTTGTTATTAAAATATTGTGAAAATATATACTTATATAATTTTAAACCCCAAAATATAGACTCTTTTAATGCTGTGTTAACACCAACTTTCTTTTAGGGACAATCTTTTCTTTAACCCCTTAAGGACTATGGGCGGTCCCTAAACCCATTGAAAACAATGCATTTTGAGCCCGTACATGTATTTTGAGCTTTGTCATTAAGGGGTTAAAGAAAATATAAAGTATATAAAGGCTTGTAACGTAGGGGAATTCCTTTTTTACCCGCTTTTGAAGGAATTCTGATTTGGTTGACATGCTTTATCCTTTTCCTAATTTGTAGCTTTAAGTTGCAATGCACGTGGATGATGATGAAACCTCCTGATAATTCAGTGTTTATTTGTGAAGGCATTGTGACCGCAGACATCAAGAAAATTCATCGGTATGCATAGTCTCTTTTTTGAAATGCCAGTCATCGTGCGCTCCTTTAGAAATTTTACTCAGTTGTAGAATAACTAATCCTTTGTTTTCCTTCAGCTACCTCTTGGTCTAGATGTTTAAAACCGTCCATCACACTTTTTTGTTTTGAAATCAGCAACGTTGCTGATTTCCAAGGAAGGCGCGGTTTCAATCTTCAGAATTCTTTCAAAGGCCATTTTATTTGTGCTTTTTTGGTTTTGGATTTAGAGATACTTCCAAGCTGGAATCGGACATGGTATACTTCATTTCCATTCCCCTTTAATAGTTTAAGGGAATATTATGTATGTTCTTTGAAGGTGCTCAGGTAGTGAAAGCTTGTGCAAAATAGACTTATACTAAAGTGACAGTATATTGTAGATATTATTTGTAAAAAATAGTTGTATATATATATATATACGGTATATATACCGTATTTATCGGCGTATAACACGCACTTTTTTAAAAACGAAAAAAAGCCGAAATCCTACCTGCGTGTTATACGCCGATATATCCTAGAGCTGCACGATCTGCAGCCGCGTCTCCTTCACTTCCGGTCCCGGCGAGGGTGCGTGCTATACGCCGGTGCGTGCTATACGCCGGTAAGTACGGTACATACGGGGATATGATAGAAACATTTAAATACTTAAAGGGAATCAACAAGATAAAGGAAGAGAGTTTATTTAAAAAGGAGAAATACTACCACAACAAGAGGGCATAGGCATAAGCTAGAGGGGCAAAGGTTTATTGGTAACATCAGAAAATATTACTTTAAGGAAAGGATACTGGACGCATGGAGTAGCCTTCCAGCAGAAGTGGTAGATGTTCTTTCCCCTTACAATCCCAAAGAAATGATGGTAAAGGGAGAAAAAAAATCACTTTTACAGCAAAAATAAGTTTTGCAGTAAAAATGCAAGGGGCTCTAGGGGTGAGAGGGTTACTCACGTACCGCACAGGCTAAGTGGCTGATTTTACTAATATTTACAGTTCATCAGGATTTCAAAATTTCTTCCCTTTACCACTGGCTAAATTTAACCCCATGATCAAAGGGATCATGGGGTTAAAATTTAGTATCGGCCATTTTTAAAAAGGGAATGTGACTTTTCATAGCTATATGATCACTGTGGTAACATTGGCTACCACAGTGATCATTTAGCTAGAATACTTAAACTTTTTTTTTTTAAAGTTAAACTAGTTAATGTTTAGATAATTTAATTTGGGGGTCTCTGGGCAATTTTGATCTTTATTTATCTGCCTTTAGAGACCCCCAAATCATTTTTTTTAACTTTTTTTACATTTTCTTTTTTTAACTTAATATTTTTTATTATTTGTTCACATGCATTATACCGTTGGAAAGGTGAGGCGACGCCCCACTTATACTGCATGGTCATGTTACTGAACCCTGCCGAGCACCTGCCTTTTGACTACAGTAGCCTGCACATCGTGATAAAGATCATTGTCTACTCCCTTTTCGATAAAAGGGTCAGAGGGTCACCTTTTCACGTCCCATCCAGAGATAGTAAGAGAAGCAGAAACCAGAAGAAACTAATCTACCTTCCTTGGATGGCAGCAGATTGAAAAATGGAAGTATGTATATAAACCCCTATGAACCAGAGGCCCCCAGTGTTTGAAAAATGCATTGACTTCTTCCAGTCTGCAGAAGCAGCAGCAGCGTACCTATGCCACTGGTTCCCCTGTGGGCACTAACACCACTACCATCATCACCACCATTACTAATATTTTAAAAGAAAAAAAACCCTACTACCACAACTACCTCACCTGGGGTAGAGCATCAAGGTAAAGTGTGGGATTAGTTTGAGAGTGTGGGAGATGGGCACACGGCAAGGTGCAAATTGTGTCATAATGAAGTGAACCGGGGTAAGATGTAAGGTGATCTTGCTTGTGAAAGGCTACCAGTTGAAATGTTTAATTCATTAACAATGTCACTTGTCAGCTTTTTTCTTTGAATATTTGTATGTGCTTATTTTTACTATTATCAGACTACCTATCTTATTTTTACTTTTTCTTTTTATGTTATACTAAATTTCTGACATACTATTTATCTTTTGGTAATATTTTTGTTTTTTTTTAAGATGTGCACCACCTGCATTTATGTTTATGATATAAGAAAACACACAACAACCTATGTATTATGAAGGACCAACCATTGGTAGTTTTACCTGTGAGAAGCCACTGCATAATGCATACCTAATGCCTATTTTGCATCTAAAAAAATCTACCAACAAAACACTTATGTTAAAGAAAACATAATGAACAGAGAACAGCACTTTGGGAGCTGTTAGTAAGGCAAGCACATACACATATCAGACACTTTAATGTTGTTTTAGGGGCGTCAGCGCACTTTGCTGTTACAAGAACCCTGTGTGCGTCCAATGTCTTAAGCTTTGACAATGTCTAAAACAAGGTCATGTAACATTTCTGTTAAGTAGATGTTGCCAGGGCATTGGCAACACTCAACATGACTGTATCTTAAAAGACCTGTACATAGATGTCTACTAGGCAAACTCTTCCTAGAGACTGGATTGTACATTCTAAACATCTACTTTAAGGTGAGAGTCAGAATAGGGGATAGGACACGAGTCAGGGCACAAATTTAACATTGCAGGCATTATAGAGTTGTGTGAAAAAGAAAGTATAACAATTATCTGTTCCTTAGCGGGTATAAAAAATAGGTAAATACAAATACATTACATATTACATTGTGTCATGATTTATTCTACAAAAATAAAGCCAAAATGGAGAAGCCATGTGTGAACCGCTTGTAGAACCACCTTTAGCAGCAAAACCTTGAAGTCATTGTTTTCTGTATGGCTTTATCAGAATTATGGTCTACTCTTCTTTGCAACATTGCTTCAGTTTATTGAGGCTTGCATGCATTTGTTTATGGACAGCTCTCTAAAGGTTCTACCGCAGCATTTCAGTCACACCTTGATTCTTTTCTTTTTCAGCTATTCTGTTTGTACACTTGCTAGTGTGCTTAGGATCATTGTCCTGTTGCAGATGGCCTCACATTTGACTCTAGAATACTTCAGTATACAGAGGAGTTCATGGTTAACTCAATGACTGTCAGGTTCCCAGGTCCTGTGGCTGCGAAACAAGCCCAAATCATCAAACCTCTACTACTGTGCTTGACAGTTGGTATAAGTTGTTTCTGGTGATATGCTGTATTTGGTTTTCGCCAAATGTGGTGCTGTGCATTATGGCCAAACATCTCTTGTCTCATCTGTCTACGCGATATTGTTTCAGAAGTCATGAGGTTTGTTTAGCTGCAACTCTGCAAACTTAAGCCTTGCTGTATGTTTTTTTTTAGAGAAGAGGCTTTCTCCTAGCAACCCTTTCAAACAAACCATACTTGTTCAGTCTTTTTCTATAGTGTTATGAACTTTAACATTTAACATGCTGACTGAGGCCCATAGAGTCTGAGATCTAACTCTTGGGCTTTTTACAGTTTCTCTGAGCATCGCATGATCTGCCCTTGGGGTGAATTTTCTGGGACATCAACTCCTGGGAAGCTTGGCAACTGTCTTGAATGTTTTCCACTTTTAAAAAATATTTCTCACTGTAGAACTTGGGAATGGCCTTGCTGAATGCTGCTGTCCTTCATTGGTTGATGCCATAGTTGCTCTTATGGATCTTTAAAATCCTGGTGTCAAAGCCATTGGTCTCCTCAGGCCATGCTGCTCTGAATTGTACCTTGCCCTGCCTTTTGGGAGGGGGGCTCAAATCCCGTTCCTCCCAGGCCAAGTTGCTTAGAGCAGTTGTCTGAGACTCGGGTACACCTTGGAACAAGTTGGTCTGGGGAGACCAAGGGCTTCAGCGCCAGGAATTAAAGGTCTGTACGAGCGACTCTATTGGTCGCCAGGAGGCGGCTCGTCTGGCATCAACCAATGAATAGCAGCTGCCCTTCATTTGTTGATGCCAGAGGAGCCCCCTGTGAGCAACGCAACATTTGAGTTTGTTTTCATGTTACAACCATCATTCATTATACGGTTCTACACTATGTGTTTTCTCTGTTTTTCCATTCCCCCTAAGGTAATTGCACAGTCAGGAAGAGTACGGATCCACACTTAAAGGACTGATCCCAGGCAAAGAAAGTAATGCCCATATTTAATCCTATTTCGCATGTAGTGAGACATGTGAAGTCGTTTTCTTTGCTGCACCATAAGTATATTACTGTGCTAATTAAAGTAGTGTGCTTACACACACTCACCTATTTTATTATTTCATTGCCTATATTTCATTACTTGCTGGTACAGCCCTGTTGTGGGCCAACAATCTTTTGGGGAAAAAATATATTTATGGCTTCTTACCAGATTTTATAGCCACCCTTGGGTATACATAAAAAGTCTACTGCTGAATCTGCAATTAGTGCACTTTGTTACTGATCTAGGTTTATGTAACAAATTCTTGTCACTGGGGACCCGACACTGGGTGGAATGAACCTGACTCTATTTATCAATTTCACCTTGAAGTAAGTGAAAATGGTAAAGATGAATTGGCCTGCTTTGGAATGCCTGATACTCTTGTAAAGATGCAAATCGACAGAAGAGAGACATTATGGGAAACTAAAACAGGTCTGATTTCTTACCAACTAAAACGAAGGTTACACAGCATTCCCATGCTCTCCAACCAATTCCTGATACTGAACCAATGAAAGTGGAAATCATTAAAGTTACTTTATCAGAGCAAAGGAAAAAATGTATAAAGGAACATACTGTGATTTACGTTTATACCGTAGTAACCCAGATTGCTCTTTGGATATCTCCTTCATTCCCTATCATTTTGGGTATTAATTAGTTACAGCTTTATAACCATTGTATTGACTGGAATATTTCCACCCTAACTTTTGCCTCATCTTAAAGTAAAACAGACTGCTTATGGTTCTTGCTTGATGACAAATAATGTATTTCTGCTCTCTTTCTGTTACACCTGAGAACCATACCATTCCTGTACACTAAAGTTTCTATACCTATACTGCAAGAAGGAAGCTGAAGTTTTGGCACCACATCGTAAATATGACTGAACCATTAATTTACCCAAAGCCTCTATTACTTATAGTAATTGGCTTCTCCAATTTTTACCACCGCAGGTTTATCCATAGCTTCTCTCAAGTCTTAATGCCCATAACTTCCCTTTCTAAGAAAGAACCAGTCTTTATTTGGAATCATCAGACCCATAAAACATTTGATACTTGGGGACAAAGAATTACCTACTATAAAATCTGCATTTGAAGAGTGATGGCATCTATTGGAAGAACTGTACTAACCATAACAATTAGAGCTGCACATACAGTTCTTGAATACTTACAAAATGGAACAACACTTAACCCACCACAAGTAAGGTGGTCTTTATTCTTTGACAGATTAAACGTTCACATTACATACGGGCCTTGAAAAAAGAAAGGTAAAGCTGATGCATTATCATGTCAGACAAAACTATGTCTACAGATACCATACTGAAACCATAATTTTTCATTCCAACTACAATGTCTATCTGCCAAAAGAGATCCACATTTCATCTTCTCTGATTGGAGGCCATCTGTTCTATTCATGATCCCCCTCTTGCAGGTCACCTAACTGTCACTAAGACTATATAGCTAATCAAGTGTCTATTCTGGTGGGCTACATTTTACCAAGACATTTCAAGTAATGCCAAGCAAAAAGAAAATCTTGCACCCTGTAGTTTACTGATGCCTCACTGTATGTCAGAAAAACTATGGAAAAGCATACATTGTTTTTATGCTAGGTTTACCCTCCACCTCACAAACTTCGACATCATTTCTAAAATATATTCAAAATTGATTATAGAAAGAGGGAGTCAGTTTACTTATACATTTGGAATTTCCTTTTGTGACACATTACATATTCTCCATAATATCTCCCACTCATTCCAGCTGCAAACCAAAAGGGTTAATAAAATCCTTAAATACTCTGTTGTAGTACTTCTGCGCAGCATAATTGATATTCACTTTTTCCACTTGCATCCACTTTGACCTTCACTTTCCCTTACCTTCCTCATTTCACCAACCAGTTTCAATTCCTATCCTCTCATTTAACTAAAGAACTTGCTCAAGAGGCATACTAAAAGTATCAACATTGAAGTACTAAGCCATGTTATACATACACGTTAGCATTTGGCCATCTATTCTTTCAAACAAATGGGCCAACAAGTTTATTGGACACGTTGTTATATACAAGCAAAGTAACCTACAAACTACAACACTTACCACCCTACAAAATCCAAACTATGTGTCCTACATGTCTCCTAAAACCATTTAACAAAAAAACCTTTTCCCAATCGATACTAACCTTCTCCTGGACCAGTTCTAATAGATGGTAATGAAGAATACTAAGTTGATGACGTCCTTAATTTCTCTATTTGCTATGATAAACTTGAATATCTTGTTATGGACTTGAGGAGAAGACTGATTTTCTCATATCATGCAACTAATCATATTAAATCCCCTGTAAGGAGGCCTTAAGGATGGAGATAATTACATGATTCCATAACAACTTTTCATGATAAGTTCTTTTCCTTAAAATGTTCCAGCTTTTCTTTCTACTTTTTTCTAACCCAATACCCATAAGCGCTCAGTTCCGTTGCCTCCAGAGTATACATTGAGCTTTCCTAAGACTTTGGACTTCATTCAGCTGCTAAACCTTGGATAATATTGTTACTGGCTAAGACTCTGTACAATTACTATGGCTCTGAAACACAGATATATGTACAGCTTAAGCATCAACCCGATGAGGAAGGTGATTAATTGGTATTGGCCTCTAACTCCCTCCTCTTGCATAGGGTTCCATTTTGAATTAAACCTAGAGGCATGACAGCTATACAGAGCAAAGAGCAAAGGTTCTGATGTGTTAAGGGAATTGGGCAGTTATTGAATATCATGGTTACACATTAATGATGGATAGGCATTTGGTGAACAATATCTAACCATTGCTTTATCTAATATTATGTAATGTTTAAAGCCATGTTTAGTATTAAATACACACATTTTTGGACATTCCTTCCATCAAGGTTGGTTTTATTTATTTTTTTATATTTGTGGCATTTGAACAAGACCCTCCTAACGTTTTTGTTTCTGTAAGTCGAAATTGTTATGGGATGCATTACTTGATATGTCCTGTTTACCCATTGAGCAGTGCAGCAGAGTATGATGGAGCAATATAAATCAAATAATAATAATGTGCAAAGTTATAAAATCAGTATACATTCTACTCTGCGATAAAGCCCAAGGGATGCTGTTATCTTTATGAAATAAGCTAGAAATAGAACTTTACATTGCCCAATATATGTTTACTACCATTGCTGTTAGTACTTAACGGCCTGTTAAGTGAACAGTTTCATCAGTAATGCCATAATTTAATAGCAGGCAACATACCATTGATTATACCAAATGATTGTGTAACAAAAGGTTATGGTACTCTCATTACTGAACTACAGAATGAGCCATTAATGTTTGGCCTGGATAGGTGCATACATAATACTATATAACATATATATGAATGTATGCATGTGTCAGCCACCAATCCCTCTGCACCCTATTTTTATAGCAGAAGAGGAGGTGGGACTGACCCTGCCCCATGCTGTAGATGCTGTAGTTACGGCTCCACTATGCATATATGTGGGGAACATATTATATAGCCTTATATGAAAGTATATAATTATTTTTGGGCAAAAATTAAGTTAAACGCAATACTTACCAACATAATGAACCAACTAGATAGGACAGGTTACATACACACACACACACGTATATA
>VKOC01000113.1:0-11464 GCA_009364415.1 Spea multiplicata
TTAGAGGAATGGGGGAGAGCGCGGCGGCTGCACAGAATACAGCATTGGGGGTCCCTGTTCTGTCAGCGACACTGGAGGAGAGGGGCTCGGAGGGTAATTATTCCCAAGGACATAAAGGTAAGCAGACAAGCAATAATGGCCCCCCTGGACCAATGGGGAAGGGAATATGACTGCCGGCCTAAGCCGGCTTTGTGTCGCGCTCATTCATTGGTCATGTTTACCGCTTTGCATCAAGCAGAGGCGGCTCTTTCTTACTTCCTCATAAACCAGGATCCGGCAGGGAGAAGATCTGGAACTTTCCGTCCCTCCCGCCCGGAATGGATCGCTAAGAAGACTTATATTTATATCCAGTAACAGAGGAAATTGGGAGAGACGGAGACGGTGGTGGCCGATAAAACCGGTGTGAAGCGCTCGGTGTATTCGTTGGGTGTGAAGCCGCGGCGAGTCTTATGGGGAAGAGTAAAGTTATTCTACCGATGGATGTTCCTGGCCTCAGCAGCCGTGGGGCAGAAAAAGCAAGCCGGGCGCTGGGTGCACAGCGAGGGGCATTAACATGGAAAAGCCGCGACGTCTGCGTTGTGATCATTGATTGCAGATAAACGCTTGGCTTTAGGATTCGGAGCCCAGAAGCCGCGACCGGCATTTTGCAGAAAGACAGACGAGGAGCGCCAAGGAGCTGACGGGAATAAAATGGATTCCATCTCCTCGCTTCACGACATGAAAAGTCGTTAGCGTGGCTAATTAATCAGAAACCCTCTTTGACAAACTCCGGGACGGCCGGGCCGCGCGGCTAATTACCTTTTCAACTGGCAAATTGCGCCTCTGAATAATGAGGGAAAACATTACCTGATGAATCCGTTCTATTTGACGATTTTATCACCAAAGGCAGAGGAAATGGAGATAAGGAGCATGAATGCCATCTTAAATTACATCTCAAAGCGTTATTTCACGCGACTCGTCATTTGCATAAAAGAAATCTCCCGAAAGGAACGTTAACCGCTTCAAGCCCTGACGGGGACGGCAGCCGAGCGATGGGGAGCCATATTCCTCCTTCACGCTGACTCCTGATCACCCAACTCATTGAGCGGTCGGACGCGTCGACGGACTTGAGGGGGCGATGGAGGAAGCGATACAACCTTCCTGGGGCAGCCACGAGGCCGATGAGGCAAAGATTACTAATGGGAACTGTCAATCAGGAGCGGGGAGAGCCGTGCCCGTGGTGCCAAATGCATAGCTTCAGGGCATCTTTGGGAAAAGTGCATCCAAGGTGACTTGTGATGTTACCCCCATTGCATGACACCCAGGAACTGCGGGGTACAAACCCTCGGCACTGAAAATTATTCCCGGTTTCTGGGCAGTTCTCTGGGGTTCCCGGTGTAGCCCTGAGGTCAGGGAGGGATCACCCCAAACGGCCATTCCTGTCCGGGAATTCTTTCATGCCCATATTTACTGGTGGACATCGGGGTATTATATACCGGCACTGGGGGGGCCCGATGTCCTTTGTGAGATCAAAACTGCCATCTCATATCATTGACCCTGAAAACATCGTCAGTGAGGGAGCGACAATCACTGAATTTACAGAGAGGAGCTGGCGGTCACCGCAGCGCCGAAACCCAAACCGCAGCTTTATCGCCGAATCGAACACCTGAGAAGAGAGAAGAAAATGTCATCTCGGGCAAAAAAATCATAGAGCAAATAAATAAATAGAGTGCAGGTAGCAGTCTAAACCATGAGACCCCCTGGCATTACCCCCCCACTGCCCGCATTTAGCAGAGAGAGGCAGTAAAGCTGCGGCAGGAAGGCAGCTCTGGTGAAGCTCCCGGTGAATAATCAGTCAGACGGTTGAGTGGAGTTTCCTCGCCAGGCGCCGGCGGCGGGAAAGCCCTCTCATTCCATTAAGTGGGGAAGTGAATTTACCGATTACTGTGACGGCGGACGGGCTGCGGCGCCGGGTATCAGCGGCTGATAAGCTGCTTTGCGTGTGAAGCTCCATCTATGTGACGTTAAACGCCTCGTATTATCGGGGGCCACGGGGGCCGGGGCTCTTCAGCCTCCTTCCGCAGAGAGCGGTAATGGAGAAATTCCGGAACGGGCGAGAAAATGGCTCCAGATTTCCAGAAATAAATTAAAATGTGCGTTTGAGAGATGATAGCGCCCCCTGTCGCCCCGCGCGTTCTCACCGGTCACCCGCGGTAACCAGATCTGAACCAAGCGGGGTAACAAGCAGGTGGGAGATGGCGGCTTTTACTGTAATGCGCCTGATAAGTGAGGATGCGACTCGTTAGAGGAGGAATTATTTGGAAATCCAATCTTCTAATATTCCTGGGTTTTTGGCACAAACCTGGCTTCCCTCCAGACATTAACCGTTCCTCGGGAGGCCCGAAAGGTCATTCTTGTAGATTACGGCAAATGGAAAAGAAATGCGGAGGAAATAGGTTTTTACATAATTAATGCAGAGCGCGGACGCTGCGCGGCGCATGCTGAGCCAGGGGGGGGGGTTTGCAAAAACTTCCAGAAATCTGTATGGGCGTTAAACCTGACGCTTCATGAAAGGGTTAAAACATATCATGCAGGACAGCTGGGGTATCACGCATCCCTGCAATGCGCATTTACCATAACTGCCCCAGTCACAGGCACCTTGCGGTCAGACTACTTTATGGAATAGCCCCAGCCAGCAATATGGAGAGACAAACATGTAGGGACCCCCAGATACATGCGGAGACCCCCAAATCCTGTTAACCCCTACAGTGCCTGGGAGCCCTAATAATCACAAAGCAGGTGGGTATCTTGATCTACCTGCCGGTGCACGGACAGATCTGTCAGTAACGTGTGAGGAGATCATAACTTTATGAACAGCAGGCAGGGGCAGATCACATTATGTAGGGGGTAATAAATGCAAACCCAGGTGTTTATAAGACAATAACGTACCTAAACGGGGCAGCTCCGCCCCGGGTGCCACTCGTCAAGGGGGTGGCCGGTGGTCTGACGGCCGCCTAACGCGGACCCGCAGCTTTCCTGTCCGCGCCCGCGCACCGTATGTGAGGAAAGTCTTTTCCCGCGCAGGGGGAGCAGGGACCTCATGCAGCGCGCGGGCGCCACAGAAATAGGCTGCGGGCCGCATAGACGCCTGTACGGCCGGCCCCCGGGCCAGGGAAATCAACAAGCGAGGTAAGGGGGTGCAGGAGAGGGAATGGGTGAGTGAATGAATGATGTTAGCGGGTGAATGAATGTTTCTTAGTGGGTGAATTAAGTTAATACGTTAGTGGTAGGTTAGTGTTTAGGGGCATAAATTGCACAGGCAGGCTGATTGGAGGGCAGCGGTGGCACAGGCAGGCTATTTCAGGGGGGGCGGCGGTGGCACAGGCAGGCTATTTCACTGGGTGGCGGTTGGCACAGGCGCAGGCTATTTCAGGGGGGGCGGTGGCCACAGGCCAGGCTATTTTCAGGTGGGGCGGCTGGCACAGGCAGGCTATTTTCAAGGGCGGCACGTGGCACAGGGCAGGCTATTCAGGGGGGGCTGCACAGGCAGCTATTTCAGGGGTGGCGGTGGCACAGGCAAGGTGCTATTTTCAGGGGGGCGGTGGCACAGGGCAGGCCTATTTCAGGGCGGTGGCACAGGCAAGGCTAGTGTTCAGGGGGCGGCGCGGGTGGCACAGGCAGGCTATTTCAGGGGGGCGGTGGCGGTTGGCACAGGCAGGGCTATTTCAGGGGCGGCCGTCACAGGCAGGCTATTTTCATGGGAGGCGGCGGTGCCACAGGCAGACTATTTCAGGGGGGGCGTGGCACAGGCAGGGGCTATTTCTTTCAGGGGGGGACGAGGCTGGCAACAGGCAGGCTATTTCAGGGGCCGCCGGTGGCGGTGGCAACAGGCAGGCTATTTCATGGGGCGGCGGGTGGAACAGGCAAGGCTTATTTCAGGCGGTGGCGTTTGCACAGGCAGGCTATTTCATCGGGCGCGGTGGAAACAAGGCAGCTATTTCAGGAGCGGTGGCGGTGGCAACAGGCAGGCTATTTCACGGGAGGCGGCGGGGCACAGGCAGGCTATTTCAGGGGGGCTGGCACAGCAGAGGTATTACAGGGGTGGCTGGTTAGGCACAGGCAGGCTATTCTGGGCGGCGGCTGGCCAGGCAGGCTAATTCAGCAGGGGGCGGGTGGCGACAGGCAGGCTATTCAGGGCGCCGGTGGCACAGGCAAACCTTTTTTGGGCGAAATGTCAATGTGTGGCTTAGTGTAAAATAATAGGGGTTATGCTGCACTACCGTCAATGTCTGGCTTAGTGTATAGTAATGGGATATACGCTGCACCATATCTGTTCAGTAAATGTTATTTATTTAAACTTATTTAATTTATTTATGAGTTAATAATTAATTTTTCCAGATTTCTGTTCCGCTTCTGCTCTGCGCATGCGCATGCACGGATACTCGTTACCATCCAGCTGCTGCGCTGGCTCCTGCAAGTTATCAGAGGGTCTAACGTTACCCCCTGCTGGCTGAGTTTGATGGGAGTCATTCCTGCCAGCGATTGGATGCTTTAACCCAAAACTAATGGGGATTTGGGGGTTTTACAAGGAAATTGCCCTCCGAATAAGAACTTACTGGGTACTTTAATTTCCATTCGCTGTTGCTGGGGCTGTTTGGGGCAATAAACCATCCCTTAAATCATACACACTCCCTGTATTTTGGGGGCCCCGTCACACACAGTGCCCCCCATCTCTCTGCACCGCGTCTGCTCATTACTTCTTCCTATGAACCGCGGGGAGATTCAGTCCCAAGGAATCCGTTTAAACTTTAATGAAATCTCAGTCCGCCCGTGGAGAATTCGCTCTCCCTGACATTTCTAACGCGCAGCGATAAGGCGACGGCTACGCCGTGACGGCAGCCGGAAGGGAACGAGGAGAGCGTCGCATTGTGCTTTGCACGGCATTACAGCTCCCCTGGAGCCAAAGCGGGCCTGCGTGCCCCCCTCGGCTGCTCCATTATCACGCACCCCTCTCTCGGCCACTCCGTTATCACGCGCCCCCCTCTCGGCCACTCCGTTATCACGCGCCCCCCTCTCGGCCGCTCCATTATCATGCGCTCATTACGGATTCCGTCTTAACTCCACTTACTGATAATGGGAGAAAAAATAACAGAGAGATTGGATTTCACCGTCATCTCCAGAAAATCCTGCCACAAGGCAACCGCGGCTCCGAACTCATCTGCCACCATCTTAGCATCAAAGGGGTTAAAAGTTAAAGCGCCCCGAGGCTTTCCTTTTTTTTTTTTTGCATTTTTCGCCCCGTGATTTCTGAAATCAAAAATTATTCTTAACAAACAAAACGCCAATTAGAGCCGCTGCGGTCCTCTCGCCGGCGCCTCTTTTTGCCGTCCGGACGGCGAAGTTTCCTCTGATTAAACGCGTCCCCAATTTACCATTTTTAAATGAGTTTGGGAATTTGCATTTCAGATGTCCCCGAGACAGGGTCTGCGAGACGCGGGGGACACGGGCGGCTTTTTGAAGTTGATTAGCGTGTGATCCGCCTCGCTCTTACCTGCGCGACATCAAAGTTTTGTGATCGCGGCGCGGAGAGGCCAATCACACCTGGCAGAGTCGGGCGAGGGACTTAAAAGTGTTTTTCCTCATTATTGTATGCAAAGGAAGCCTATATTTTAATATTCGTTTAATATGGTTCGTTAGCGTTTAATGACCGAGCCGCGGAACGTTCCGGACGTTCCAATCATCACCTCCTCTTCTTCTCTTTGAAGCTTTCATTTCAGAGAGTCGGGCTCTTTCCCGCGCATGTGAGACGCTCTGCGGACGTGAATGTGAGACTCCGAGGCCTCCACGTCTTGTCTGGACAGACCCAGGGCGGCTGCGGGACCCACGGCGATGCTCGATTTAAGATAAAAAGATTTACCCTGAAACGTCAGAAATTAGGCAGCTCCGGCAGTTGACAGAAATGCGTCGGGGCTTTAAATCTGTGAACAGGTGAAGATAGGAGCTGTCAGGATCCAGAGTTTTACACATACCCTGGGGTTGATGGGCAGATTCTCAGGGTTTTTACCCCAGTCTCAGGGACACTTGGGGAGCAGTTAGTGCAGAAACTCGGGGCAGAAGATGAGGAGCCGGCGCACAGCGCTACGGTCAGGGCAGGCGGCAGGCAAAGTCAAAGAAAGAGGAACAGGCGACTCGTACAGGTGTGAGAGGGGCAACAATACAGGTGTGAAAGGGGCAACAATACAGGTGTAAGTATTAAGAGGAGCCAAAAAGCCACACCTCACACGTCTCTGGCATACGGACGGCGGGAAGAATTATTCCCATTCATGATCACAGGGGTTTGAGGGCCAAAGAGGGACTGGTAAAACTAAACGGGGACACTTGGGAAGTATGCCAGACACTAGCACTCCGTGCAGCCGTAACTTAGAGCGCCGCAATTTCTGGCAGCGTTTTTTTCCCGCCGCGCGCCGTAACCAAACGCCAGAAAAGAACACAGATCAGGGCAGGACGCGCCGCCGGCGCCACGGAATAAAATGCAAATACGCCGGCGCTCTAATCAGTTAATTGGTTTATTAAATGGAAAAAAAACAAAGGCTTGTTTGCGATCCGGAGCCGCGATGCCGCTAAACACACAGCTCAGCCGGAGTGCCTGAGAGCCGCGCCATAATGATGTTTATGCAGCACTTAGCGAGGGGCTGCGGCGGCGGCGTTATCTCCCCCTGCCACGGACGCATTGCAGAGCGAGGGCCGGCGTGCCTGCAGAGCGGGGTCTCTTATCCCAATCTACTGTTTGCTCATCATCTTCAGTCAGAGGGGAACGGCTCGGCTCCATTTTACTTTTTAATAGCATTTTAGAAATGGCAGTGCTGCGGGTAAACACGAGTGTGATTGCCGGGAGGATGGAAGTGCCTCCTCGCCCGTGGAATATTTGATCTGTTTCTGTAGGGATTAGAACGCGTGGGGGAGGGAGGCTGTGCCGGCGGAATAACAATGGGGAGCGGAGGCCCGAGATGCCGCGTGCCGACAAAACTGGATGGAGGCTCAATGACCTCTTCTATGCCGGGGTCCCCGGCAGGGGCCCCGCGTCGCTCGTTGCCGAGTCGGGAAGGCAGGGGGGCAGATGTTACCCAACGCGGCAAAGTGCCGGCAAAGAGGAAAGTCACCTCAATGAAGAGCGGCATTACCGAGCATGCGCTGCCGGGGCATCTCCTGACGCCACTCATTGACTGAACTCACAAATAACCCGGCCGGAAATTCCCGGAGTGACTCCGTTATACGGAACCCACTGAAAACATTCCTGGATAAGGTGAAGCCAATTACCACCCACTTTACCCACCAGGAGGGTTATTATTTATTACCCCTAAACCTTTACTGCCCACCTTACAAGTTAGCTCTAAACTGAAACGTGCATGGGATAGGAATATGGCTTCTGAATCTAAGACTGGCAGGGTGCAGATAAGTGGAACAGCCTCCCAGCAGAGGTGGTAGAGGGTAATACAGTGAGGGGATTAAACATGCATGGGATAGACATCCGGCTCCTGAATCTAAGACGAGACCAACGACTGATTAAGGTTTGAGTCTCTACAGCAGGAGGAACAGAGCCGGCCTTAAGTGTTCTGGCGCCCTGTGCGGACTACTCCTCTGGCGCCCCCTTCTCACGAGCAACCGTTTGGCGCCCCTGTCCGGGACTTAAATTAAAGCATGATTTTTTTTTTACTTTATTTAACATGAAGGATGTTAAATAAAGTAAAAAAAAAAAGGCGATTTTTAATTCAAGTCCCGGGCAGGCCCCCCTGCTGCCATGGCGCCCTAAGGCGGCCCTGAGGAGGAACGGGTGACTAGACGGGGGCCGGATGGGGTTGATCTGCCGGCAAGTTGACTTTTATGCATCTACCATCCAGCAGAGATCCCACCAAGCCAGTTCTAGGTTTCTCCTGTAGGCTACCTGCTGGTAATGAAGGCGTTAACCCCTGGGGTTCTTTATAGAGAAGGGTCTGAAATGTCTGCTAAACGGAGACGCTCTGGTGTATATAACACGGACAGAGTCTCACCCACGGGAAACTGATGCCCCTGGATTTGATGCCCCGTCACAGTCATCAGTGGAATGGGCCAGCCCAATCACTCCCAGAAATCAAATCCACCCCATCCCCCCAGTAAGAGCCCTTGAGCTTTAATATTCCAGATAAGAAGCGGCCCCCGGCCGGCGCGGGTGAAGCGGAGTTGAAATGCGTTTACATTTTACACGCTTCGCCCGGCGCTTCTTTTACGTAAATGTCTGCCGTGGGGCCGTTCATTTTTAACTCCGCGGAGGAACGTGGGGACTGAGTGCCCGGAAACAGGTCGCGTCACACAAAAAGCCGCGGAACCGCATGGAAAAGAGCTGCCCGGGGGTGAGAGCGCATGCACCAAACTACCCCCGGCAGGGGCTAAATTATTCATGAAAAAAACTTTAACCCCAGCTCCAGGCAGGGCAGTTACATCGCGTTACGAGCCTCAGGGACAATATGGGGTAATGGAGGCTTTGTTGACGGGGTAGTGAGCGTGGGGCACAAGCGTCCTGGGGCTTTTTTAGAGATGGGGTAACACATCAGTGACATCCAACTTCTCACTGAATCGGCGTCACCGGCTGGCATTTGGGTTCCCGCCGGTCTCTGAAGCCCTTTGTGGTTAAATTACACAGGGGGCTCCTGCTAGGTGGTCTCACCGGGGAAGCAAAAATTGGTATTTTCTTGTGGCTTCAGAATATGACATCATAGTGCAACAGTGGGCCCAGATATGACATCATACCCCAGCTCTCTGCCCTTGGCACACCTATGACATCATACACCAGCTGGGGTTTGGCAGCAATACATTACAAAACCTCTTCTGTCTGTGCCATAACTCTGTGTAGCCCACGTAGGACAAATCGAGACCTCAGCGGTCTGCAGTCTGTGTGAATCTCGCTGCTGCAGGGAGAGACCGTCTCATTCCCTGCGCCCCGGCCGGAGCATAAATCAGCCCACCTGCACCGGCCTGCCCCCCCCGTCTCTGCCCGTTTGGGGACGGATGGCATTTGGGTGACCTTTGCGAGGAGGATGGCGTTTGGCTGCAGTCCTGTCAGGGCTCGCTTTGTACCGGCCGAGGATCCGCTGAATAAAAGGCAGGTGTCTCCGTCCCACCGCGGTGTCTGCTTTCAGGAGCCATTCAGCAAATGCTAATTTACAGCAACTTGCATGGGAAGCCGGTGCTATCGCAGCCTCGCATCGCAGCCTCGCATCGCAGGACTCATCTCGGCTCCGTTACCGAGTCATCGTTAGCTCCAGCACTGACCTGCTGCCAATTACAGGATGGTAATTAAGGGCAATGCTCTAGTAATTATGCCTCTTTACCCCGGATCGGGTGACGCGCGGATCCCCTCACCGGGAGCCTTTGCCAAGTCTTTGTTCTAGACCAACCGGTCAATTGGTGCATTTTGGAGTTAACAATTTAAATGCCAGCAGCAAAGGAAGAGGCACCCTGACCCATGTGAAGGGCTCTGGGGTGGCTCGTGGGCTAACCCAAGACCAGATCCCTGACCCAAAGAGCTTACATTAAAGAGTTCGCTCCTAGCCAGAAATCACCGGGGCGCGCTCATGTTTCCAGAATGGATCGCATTATGCGGACTCCATTTTCAAATAACTTCCCTTTAGGAGGACAGTAAAGATAACATATGCAAATTCCCCTTCCGTTTCCCATGATCCCTCAGTGCAGGCGGCATCGGAATCCTCCCGCAGGAAGTTGGAAGCCGCTTCCTGTTCTCTCCAGTCAGCCCGAGCAGGAAGTTGGAAGCTGCTTCCTGTTCTCTCCCCGCGTTGTTTTAGCGGGCGGCGCGTGAGCCTCTAGCGCTAGAGATTGTTTCCGGCCGCGCAGGTCCCTCCGTAACGCTATTATCACAGATACCTCAGGGCGACGGGCGATTTATTCCCTGTGACGGGTGAACTTTCTGCCTTGGGCTGCCTGTAGACCACCTTGCGGGATCTCTGGGGTCAGACTCTTCTTTTTGTCTGGTGTATAGAGCTCTTCTCTGAATGCATCAGATGGAATCCAGAGATCAGAGAGATCGCCGGACAGAGATAAAGTGCGGTGAAATCGCTCGTCCAGGCAGCTGACGACATAGTTCTGCGCCACGAGATCCTTTCCGTTCTGCCGTGTGTGGCTCGGGCCTGGGCCTTGCAGGTCACCATCCACTGAGCCATCAACAACGCAGTCTTCTACCTCATCGGGGGGCGCAGTGATGTACAAGGAACCTCCCCACCACGCTGCGGAGTATATATCAGCATGCGCAGGGCTCTCAGAGACGCAGTGAAAGGCTCTGCTGGAAGCTCCATGTCTCGCGTCTTCCTATTGCCCCTGTGGAGGCAACTAAGGTGGGACAGCTCCGTCCCTTGGACTATGCTCTGGTTCTGCTCGAGCGTGGGCAAATTTATAAGGGAGCTTCAAGTGGAGGGAGTTAAACCAGATCTGTGGTCACCTCGTGCGATCCACAAGCTCATCAGAGAACATCTCAGGGCTGCCCACAGCCATGACTGTTTGAGCAAATGGGGCATCAAGCATGGTTGACCAACAGGCATAAAGACATTGCATGGAGGACGTGTATGCATGCGCGGGGCTGTGTAGGTACAGACAGTGCACATAATCCATTGTGGAGGAAACCGCCTGTTCATTTTGCTCAGAGCTGTGGAGTTGGAACTCAAGGACTCGATCGAGAGAAAGTTCCCGTCCCACCGCTCTGTACTCTGGATCACACACTGAGGGCGCCATTGACGATGCTCGGCCTCTCATGCGCTGTGTGATGGACGCTCTAAGGAACCGCTGGCTGACAGACTCATGGACGGTCTAGAGGCTGACGACTAGCAGCTCCCCTCATATATTTTGTGCTCCCTAATTGGTTATTTTTAATTATGACTAGTGTGTCCCGGGGTCCTGTCACTTATATCCAACACGCCGGGGTGCCCCCTGCCACGCGAAAGCCTCGCCGTTATCTGGTGCGGACGCCCGACGCTTCATCGTGTTTCTCTGATAACGGCTGACAGGGTGAAGTGCTGTGAAAATATTTATCCTCCCGCCGTTTAGATGATGGAGGCCGCGCGGAAACCATTTAAATGCAAATATTTTGATACGTGAGGATAAAACACAACAGTCTCCCGTTTAACACGTCGCAGCAAACTCCTAGCTGCCATCTGTCCCGTGGCCTCACCGCAAGCAGAGTGATAATTAACAGAACGTGTCAGCGAACCCTCGGGGTAATTAATATCTAACCCAGCAGTGCTGCCCCATCAAGGGGGGATGGAGGGGGATTAACGTAAAATAAATCTTTATTTCTAAATTATTATTCATATATCGCCGTCATACTCCGCAGCGCTGTACAATGTGTGTTATTATTATTTATATATCGCCGTCATACTCCGCAGCGCTGTACAAGGTGGGTTATTATTATTTATATATCGCCGTCATACTCCGCAGCGCTGTA
>VKOC01000113.1:37600-48095 GCA_009364415.1 Spea multiplicata
CTGATTTATCTATACATTATACAGGGGGCCAGTCACTGATTTATCTATACGTTATATAGGGGCCGGTCACTTAATTAAGTATATATTATACAGGGGGCGGTCACTGATTTAACTATACAGCTATGTTTTATTGGTTGCCACGGTAATAAGTCTAGGTTCCAAAAGCTCTCAGTGCTGGGAGCAGAACTTTCTTAATGAGAAATATTAACCCTTTAATAGCCCATCGAGAAAAAATGGCTCTAATGTCAGTCGTCATGGAAATCTTGATTAAAGATATACTCAATTGAGTCACCTGTGTTCAAGCAGGGAGACCAACCATTACATACTGGGAGTAAAAGTCCTAAACATGATCCCAGTGTGTGTGGGGGGGAGAATAGGAATCAGATCCAGACCCCCTAGAATCTGCCCCCTTCACACTAAAATTGGGGCAAAACCCCTGGAAGTTCCGGGGTGCGGCGACGCGTTGAACCCCCAAAGCAGATATTCGGATAGAAGCGCAATGAGAAGTTCCCCACCCCGACGCCCGTTTTTGGCACTTTGTATGACCCCGGAGATTATTGCTGGAAGATTTATAGATATGTTTACGGGCCCCAAACATTAGGGCCCTACCCTACCGGCCCACAGCCGCGCATGCCCCAGGGCCGCCGTACCTGGGAACTACCCATTTCAGGCTGCCTGCAACGCTCCTTTTCTGCAGGGGGTGGGGCTGGCATTATATGTGGGTGGGGAGTGGGCGTGTCAATATATATTACATGATCCCCCCTTATGTGTATACAATGGGAGCGGCCATCCCAACTTCCTGTTCTCCCCTACTGTTAAGTTGCTGATTGTTGTTGATTGATTCAGCCTTGTCAGGGTGGGAGGAGGGGAAGAAACTTCCGGATCAGATAACGCCGGGTAGGGGGGCTGCGGGCGATCTCAGCTTCCCGGAGGTCATTTAAACCCAGTCTCTCCAAAGCATTACGCAGAACGGGCCGTGAATTCTTTCTTTTTTTCAGGGCTGGTTTTGGGGAAGTAAATGCGTTCCGCCAAGTTTCGGGGGGTGGGGAGGCTCCTGCGCCGCGCATGTCCCGCCAGTTATCGGCTCGGCGGTGCGTTGAGGAAACACGCGGGCTGCGCTCTGATGAGCCGGAGCGATACGACGTCTCGTGCTCGGCGGGGGTCTCGTGGCCTCAGCGAGAGGAGTGCAAATTGTTTTCTCGGTGGCAGACGGCTCTTGACGGGCAGAGAGCGCCAGCTCGCTGCTGCCTGCGGGGTACTCGGCGACCGGCTAAGGGGAGGAAAAAGCTTCCTCTCTACACGAGAAACTGTAAAAGCCCCGCGAGGAGAACGTGTTTCCTGACGCACCGCCATTTATTCCCCTCATTCCCTCCCAGCCGCCGTTTAACCCCTTAGCTGCATACATCTCAGTTTAAAGCCCCCGTGGCTGTTTTGGGGGGGGTTCAGGGTCTGCGCGGTGGTCGGCGCGGTTTGGGGGCTCGATGTGCGGAGATAAGCAGGGGGTTCGCTGCCCGAGGTCCTGAAACGTAGAAAGTTTCAGGACCTCGGAGGTCTCTTCTTCAGTTGGGACGCTGAACGCCGTCCACAGATCGCAGCTTAAGACTCTTTATAAACGGCAAACGCAGCCCAAAATGAACCGTTCCCGTTAGATGCGGAAGCGGTTTTATCGTTTTTTCGTTTTATTTCAGATGGTTTAAATTGGAGTCCAAGCAGGGAAAGAAGTCGAAGCCGAGGGGGGAACTCAAAGTCAACATCCAGTTCGTGAGGAACAACATGACGGCCAGCATGTTCGACCTCTCCATGAGGGACAAGACTCGCTCTCCCTTCGCCCGGCTGAAGGACCGGATGAAGGGGCGGAAGGCTGACGGCGCGTTCTCCGACACCTCGTCGGCCATCGTCCCCAGCACCAGCGACGTTCCCCGGGAACCCGGCGGGGCGGAATTACAAGTCAAAGACAAGCCCAAGAAGCCCTTTCTCCTGGGCCCTCAGCGCTTGTCTTCTGCTCAGTCCATGTCTGATTTGATGGGGCCACAGTCCTCGCGGGTGGGGGCTGGGGGGGTCCCGGTGAAGCCTCCTCTCGGCCCCATCAGCTCAGCTGAGGAAGGTGAGTGGCCGGCTGAGTGTCTGAAGGAAGGCAGGAGGTCTGTTAGATGTAGACATGAGAGGACCCCCCCCGGGGGTCTCCACGTCTGCGTCCCCTGAAAGAGGGGATTGTGAGGATGATAGTCTGACGCCGGGGAGGATTGTATGAGTGTCCTCATAATGCATGCGGAGTGAGTGGACACTTGGGATGCTGATCTGCCTCTCCACGGTCTCTCTTCTTACCCACGTTTAGGTTTCCTCAAGTCTCCTCACCGGCGGACGATGAGCGCCGGCACGTCCCAAACCGGCCCCGCGGAAAGCACCGGAGGGGAATGGACCCTCGGCGGAGACCCCGAACCTGCCCCGGCCCATGCTCTTCCTCAGAAGTTTGCCACTCTGCCCCGACAATGGGCTCCCTACGAAGACCACGGCGCGGCCCGGGACGGCAGCCTGACCGGCAGCGTCTCCCTGGGCCTCTCCTCCAAGCCTGCAGAAGGAAAGAAAGAGGGGAGGAAAAAAGAGAAAGTCAGCCTTTTCGATCGAGTAACGGGCAAAAAAGAAGGGAAAAAGTCCGAGCGGCCGAACCACGAGGACTGGAGCCCCGACGGCAACAGCCAACCGCCGGCCGCCGGCTACGAGTCCACAAACCCCTTCGCAGCCAACTTCAGGATGGGAGGCCAAGCCCCAGAGCAGCGGTAATCCTGGTCCTGTCTCAATATGGCTTCCATGTCTGCATCATCCCTTAGCACAGGGTGTCCAGACCCCGGCCCTCGGGGACCCAAACAGACCGGCTTTTCCTGATGATGCAGAAAAGCCATCTCAGTGTCTGCCGGTGAAATAGAGAAATGCTAACACTTGGCAGGTGCCGGACGGGCCGGTGGTGGACAGGCCGGATGGCGCTGCTCACGTACTGTGTAAGGGTATAGAACACGGTCACTTGTGAGATACACAAGGCCACACGCTACACGCTAACTTTGCAGTGTGAGGCCGCGTCCCTCATTTTCTTGGCTGCCGGGGCTTTTAATACCCATTCCAGCCTTGATTATGACCCTCGGGGGCCAGGCTGGACACCCTGTTCTACCACGCTCGTTACTTTATGTGCTATAAATACAGAGCATTACAACAAAAGACCAGAATCTAACACTAGAGGGCCAGAGGCCGAGATGGAGCGGAGAGAGTGGTAGATAAGTGGAACAGCCTCCCAGCAGAAGTGGTAGAGGGTAATACAGTGAGGGTATTAAACATGCATTGGATAGACATATAGCTCCTGAGTCTAAGACGAGACCAACGACTGATTAAGGTTTGAGTCTTTACAGACCAGATGGGCCGCCGGGGGCCGATCTGCCGACGGGTTGTGGGGTTCTATGAAATGAATTGTTGTTTCTGCGCCCGGAATGGCAGGAAATCGCGGATAATTCTAATAATTTATTTCGGAGGCGCAAATGAATGAAACTTCCTGCTGCTTCCCAGGCCTTTTGGGGATTATGTGTTAACAACGAGTTGAATGTCCAATCGCCATAGCAAACAATGCGTGTTTTCGGGGACCCGCCATTGATTATATCTGTCATTCGGATAAAATGTTATTTGCTTTCCACGGCCGCCCTCCGACCGGACAGGTGAATAAATGCCCCTCGTAGCTCGGGCCCCGGCCCGTGGCCCCCGCGAGTCCCGTTGGGGGGGGCAGAAGGCTCTCTCCGGCTAATCAGCCGATGTGAAAATTTCTCAATTTGCAGGCGGCGGCGGCCGGCAGGTGCGAGGGGAGAAAGTCTTTCATTCCGCGGCCCGGGAAGTTATTAGCGAGGTCGCCGGGCCGTGCGCCGGGTAATTAGGCTGACCCCGGGAGATGGCGTTTAGGTAATTAGAGGGTCCGGATGTGGGGTCTGCGACAAAGTGTAACGCTAAGAGTGAGGGGTAGGTTACAGAGCTACTCATTTATCTGCCACAGAAGGGGGCAGAATCTCCCCCCAGGGCTTTAAAACATAATTAGGGGATCGCTGGGGTCGCCGCTCATTAACTCTCCGGAAGCTTCTGAGCGTTAAATGCTGAGCCAGGGGTTTGTTTCACCGCAGCGTCCGCTTCATCAGGAAATCTGCCCCATTTACCCCCCAAAAGAAATGTGCCCTGCAATGTGCCCTTCACGAAGCCCCCACCTCCCCAACCACTGGCTGGTTAGTTGCCCCTGGGCCGTGGTAAGACCTGTGAGAGGCCCCGCGGCACAACCGCTTTCTGCACCACAGAGCTCCGGATTGGGGCCTGAGTGACCCGGGGCATTTGCTTTGGGCCGTTGCCCTGGGTGGCTTATTGGGTTATGGTGTCCATGCGCGATTCACATTCATCAAGCGATACATTGTCATGAAGCACTCGGAGACCCCATTCTTCTGGCCGGGGGTCTCGGACACGCGGCCCCTTTGGGACTGGAAGCAGCAGGAAGGGAGTCACAGAACCAAACATTAGTGCAGATTATACAGAATTGTGTCTGTGCTGAAGAGCTTGCAATCTGTGTGAATCGTGCCTTTTCTTTCTTCCAGGTCCCACCTGAGACTCTCGTCCTCAGAAGCACAGGTGGGGAGCGGAGCGAGAGGAGCCGACATCTCCTCGGGGTACCCGGTAAGTGGGGGGCCGCTAACGCGTCTCCGGCGGGCGATGGAGGCAGGAAGGAGCCCGGCAGTGATATACGGCGGGTGCCACGAAGGGCCGCAGCTCCTCGTTATCTGCATCCTAATTAAGCTGAGAAAGTGGCGGCTGCTCCCCCGGCCCTCCGGCGAGCGCCTGCTGAAGGTCGCGATAAATCAGAGCATCGCAGAAATTCCCCTCAGCTGCCCCGCGCGGGGCAAATCTCTCGCATGCTGGAGTTTATCTGCAGATTATACACGTGTAAAAACACGCCACACGCCTTATACATACCTGTGCAGACGCTGACCCGCGGCCACCTGTACACCTATTGGGCACTTTGATGCCCCCCCCCGTTATAAGCTGATCTCCATCCCGTCCACACATCAGCACCCCGTGTCCCCGAGCGACACATGTGAAGTGCGTGGGGGGTATGAAGTCAGCATTACATGCGCCGCTCGGTGACACGGGACACGCATGTGCTGGAACCGCTGGCCTCCGGCGGTCACCTGCTCTGTGCGGCCGCTCCAGGCGGTGATATTCCCGGCAGATAACGCCGTCCTTGCTGTCGGCTGAATCATTGCTTTTAATTGGCCACCTGCAGCCTTTAATGAGGTGAGGGAGGCTCCAGGCAGCTGTCCGTGTGCTGGGCACGGGGGCCGCTCCCTAACACGTCCCGATTCATCCCTTTCCATAAACTACGAGCCTTATCTCATTAGGCGAGATTTACCCCATCTCTGCCCCCCCGCGGGGTAAATGAAGAGATAACTGCTGCTGCTGGAAGTCGATCATTAACACTTTCCTTCCTGTGCACAGCAGGTAGCTTTTATCACTGACTGGGGGTAACGGGAAGGATTAATGGGCGCACCTGTAACCCTTTCATAGCCCGAGAGGCTGCGATAGACTGCAAAGGGTTAACGGATTCTGTAATAACCGCAGCATATAATTCATTGCAACTAAAAAAAAGGCCACTTCTGCTGGGAGGCAGCTTATGGTCCGGAACTTACAGTAAATAAACTCCAGCCAGAGGCCAAGGATTTCCCGTAGCCCCTGCCCCGATTAACTGCCCCGCGCTAATACCCCTAGCAAGGGAAGCTGCAGCATGGAAGTGACTGTCGGTAAAGAACCCGTCGGTGAATTCTGTGTTTCAGGAGGAAGGCGTCGGGATCTACAGACACCTGAGCCGCCGGGAGGTGGAGGGAGAACTCGCCAAGCACAAGGAGCTGCTGAGGAAGAAAGACTTCCACATCCGCGAGCTGGAGAATTACATCGACGACCTGCTGGTGCGGGTGATGGAGGAGACCCCCAGCATTCTGCGCGTGCCCTACGTGCCTTCCCGGAAAGCCGGCAAATTCCCCCACGCCTAACATGCCCGTGGTCCCGGGGGGGGGCTCCCGACGCGCGGTCCCTCCGGCCACAACGGGGGGGACGAGGCTTTCCTGGCCCCGGAGCCGCCGCTTCCTCGGGTGACCATCTGAACGCACGGGGCGCGAGAAAAATGGTGCTTTATGGGACTATTGCCATAGCAGCGGCTTAGTGGCACACTTACTGATTAACCTAGTTTTGTTCCACGTGATTCAGGGTTCGGGTCGGAATGATTATATCCGAAACGTCTTCAGAGATCCCCGGGGGCCACAAATACACGAAGGACAATTACAGGGGGGATTTAACTCATTCAAAGCATTTCCAAGGAGCCCCCCCCCCACGTCATACGCCGAGGGCCAATCACGTGCCTGTCCATCCGTCCTGTGTATCCATCACATTTACGTGAAACCCTTTTGCCGCGTTTTGTGATGTATTTTCGGCCCACGGGCCGCTCTTTGGCAGGGGTGGGAAACGATTATAAGCCTAGAGGAGGAATATCATGGAGCGATACTGGATTCTAGTGCCCTTTGTGTTAACGCCTGCCATAGTCTGTAGGATAAAGCGATCCGTTACCCAGCAGAGGGTTCCATGCGGGGCCCGTGATTGGTGGACAGACTCTGCCAGGGAGGAGAGGCAGCAAAGGGTGGGACTTTGGGGAAAACTGATTTGTCACAGGTGGGGCCTTCATAAAACCACGCCCACTTTCCGTTTGGCCGTCCCCGTAATGATTGGCTCCGGCTTGGTCCGCACTATTACTGTTATTAAGTGATATTTAATGATTACATCGTTAATTTCTGGCACCCTGATGAATAATAATTGTGAGATTTTCTCTGGTGTGATTTTTAGGACTTTGGGTAAAAGTGAAATTTTTCTGTATGTTTAAAGTATTTGAAAAAAAAAACCCCGACAGTATTTAAATCTCATAAACTGAGGAATTCCCAGTGATGGCCGAAGCCAACTCCCATCACGCTTATTCGCCCGAGGAGTGGGATCGCTGTTGCCAGTCTCCTCACCCTGCGCGGCAATGGCCTCCAGACCAAAAAATACCCCCTAAAATAGTGAAACTGGTACCTTGTAAAGGGAATGGCTGAGCGTGATGGGATTTATCTGCCGGATATGCTCGGTAACGTCTGCGGAGCCTGAGGTGAGGAGGGGGTCGCGCGGCCGCCCGGTTGGTGGTGGTTAGTGACGCCGGTTGGTGATTGAATGCTTGGAACGTTCCGACCAAATGTCCGTCATGCCAAAGCTAATAGTCCTGCTGCCTGTGTCTACCACCACTGCTGGGAGGCCGCTCACGTTTTCCTTCTGTTGCACTAATTTGGCTGTGACTGAGACCCCGTCCTGTCATGGGGCTTTGGGCTTCCGTGTATTTATCATGTATGTAACATGTGCAAGCATGATGACACTTTTTTATTTATATAAATAAAAATCATTTGGAATGGCAACGGTTTATTATTATTTTAGTGTGTGAGTGCAGGTGCGTGTTAGTGTTAATGCGTAAGCGTGTGCAGGTACATGTTAACGGGTGTGTGTGCGTGTGCAGGTACATGTTAATGGGTAAGTGTGTGCGTGTGCAGGTACATGTTATCGGTGGGTGTGGCGGTAATGTTAATGGGTGAGTGGTGTGTATGTTCAGGTACTGTATGCGGGTAGTGTGTGCGTGTGCCGGTACATGTAATAGGGTAAGTGTGTGGGGTGCAGGTTTAAATGTTAGCGGTAAGTGTGTGCGTGTGGGCAGGTACATGTTAGCAGGTAAGTGGTGTGCGTAGTGCAGGTACATGTTAGGTGTGTGTGGTTGTGCAGGTACAATGTTATGGGTGTGTGTGCGTGTGCAGGTACAATGTTAACGTGGGTGTGTGGTCGTGTGGAGGTAACTATGTTAATGGGTGTGTGTGCAGGTACATGTTATGTGTGTGTGCGTGTGCAGGTACATGTTTAATAGGGTGAGTGCGTGTGCAGGTACATTTAATAGGGTAAGCGGTGCGGTGCGGTAAGGTTAGCCTGGTAAGTGTGTGCGTGTTGGCAGGTACAAGGGTTAGACGGGTGTGTGTGCGTGTGCAGGTACATGTTAATGGGTGAGTGCGTGTGCAGGTACATGTTAATGGGTAAGCGTGTGTATGTTCAGGTACATGTTAGCGGGTAAGTGTGTGCGTGTGCAGGTACATGTTAACGGTGTGTGTGCGTGTGCAGGTACATGTTAATTGGGTGTTGGGCGTGTGCAGGTACATGTTAATGGGTAAGTGTGTGCGTGTGCAGGTACATGTTAGCGGGTAAGTGTGTGCGTGTGCAGGTACATGTTAGTGTTTATGGGTAAGCATGTGTGCATGCAGATATGTGTTAGAGGGGCTATTTGGTTTTACCTTCTCCCCCTGGCCTGAAGGGGTCAGTCTGCCCGGTGACCGTTATCACGCCAAGAGTTCAGAAATTGTTAAAATATCTTTTTGGAAACAATCATTTTTTTATATTTTGCCCCAAAAGCTGAGACTCCGAGGTATTTGAGGAATTTCCAGAACCGAAGAAATCCTGAAATCGGCCGTCGCTATAAATGAAAGGAAAACAAACTTTTGTTGCACGGCGGTAATGAAAGGACAGCCGGCCCTATCCGTGGTCTGAGGGTCTGCAGCCTCGTACCCCGCGGGGGGTTTACTGCACCATCCAGAATGTTCCGCACGGCGCATGTTCTTACTGCGCCTTGTAAAACCCGCCACACGTTATAACATCGAGCCGGGCGGCCAACAGACTGCGCACCATAAATAACCGTCTCTCAGACGCGAGACCCTCCCCGGGACGAGACCCCCATATCCTCCCCATTTACCCCCACTGCCCCCCCCCCCCGGTCTCACCTGTTTTATTTCCCGTACGAGCAGAACGTCAAAGATGGGAACTCCGGACTTTTCCAGACATTTGCTGTTGTGTTGGAGAACAACAGAACCCACGGCCCCGGGGAGGGGTAATAAGGATGTGGCCCCCGCTGTCATCGTGGCCCCCGCGGGGCGTGGATTTTGTGCACTCAGGAGATGGGACAGTTTGGGGGAAGCCGTTGGCAGAATTTCCTATTTCTTCCGCTCCTTGTCTGGTTTTACCTATTAAAAGTGTTTTTGGGGCCCCTACCCATGACCTGCGCCCCCCCGGAGCCGGATTCCACGTTAAATGTAAAGTATGATGGTGTTTCATGGCGGAGGTGGGGGAGGGGAGGGCAATTGTTACATTTTAACCGGGTTCAGTCTATCGTACGGGGGCTTCATGCTGAGTTGTATCTATCAGGTCGCCATATTGGCCCGGGCCGGACTGGGGGTAAAAAGGCAGCTCTGGCACTTTAAGGTTGACGGCCGGCAGCCTCCGGAGCAGCAGATACGGTGAATCGCTTTCGGCCAGCGGCTCACCCGGCGTGTCATACGGCCGCTGTACGGCCACCACCGATTGCGCTGCCCCCTGCTGGATGTGGTGTTCATCTCTGACCCGATTTATAGGCCGTCGGCGACGTCTAAAACTTCTGATAAATCATCAAAAAGTGATAAAAGTGGGGTTTTTGCGCTAACCATTTATAATGGGATCGCGGCTCGTTTTCTGCCCGATGAAGGGTTAATCCGTCTCCTGTAACGATGCCTGTGAAATATTTATCCCGGAGCGGGGGGGGCATTTGTCACGGTAACAGCCCGGAGACCAATATAAACAGCTCTGTTAACACTCGTTTTACCACCTAGCGGGGTCAGGATGTAACGTGAGCCGTCCGCCCCGGGCCGGGTTTTTACACCTCGCTTTGTAAAGGCCCTCGTCCAGACGCGTGCCGAGCCGGCTCTCCGGGGGATCCGTGTCACCAGCCGGGGGTCGGCTAAACCTTCATATTGTCCCAGTTGATGTCAACAGATGGGTGCTGGGTGAAGGCAGGAGCCGGGCCCCTGGGGCGGCCGGCCCTGAAACAGGAGAGATCAGGAGCCCGCGGGCGCGCGTGTCTCTCGTACGGCACGTGCGGGCTCAGGTTTTCACTAATTGTTTCTCTCTTTTGTTTGTCGCGTGGCCCAGGACCTGGCTGTTAATTGCCGGTGATTCTCACAAGTGGCCCCACCGGACATGAAAGTTGCTTGGACCATTTAAAGATTCATGTCCGCGGCTCGTGTTCCGGCTGTCAGGCTGAGGTCCTCGGGCTAAATGCAAAGTGACCCCTTCTGCGGCGGGCTAATGGGAAAGGACCTGCCCCCTGGGGCATTAAGCCTCCTGCTTCTACCGGCAGGTTCTGGGGTCACCTCTGTAACACACGGGACTAGGAGCCCAATGAGCTCTCACAGTATGGATAACAAATCTAGAACCTATATTGGCAGATTTTAGATATTTTAGTGCTGTTTAGTGGCGGAGGCCCAAGATGGAGGCCTAAGGCGGAGGCCCGAGATGGAGGCCCAAGGCGGAGGCCCGAGATGGAGGCCCAAGGCGGAGGCCCGAG
>VKOC01000113.1:51742-65486 GCA_009364415.1 Spea multiplicata
GAGTGTGTAGGAGCCGCAGGACGAAGCGGGGATTCCAATGAGTCGGATCACAAAAGGGAGAGCGAGTTTTGTGACAATAAAGATGTCGGCGCCGACGCATTTCAAACCCCAGCGTCTGAATCCAACCCAAGGAGCGCGACGGCCGTCAGTCTGCTCGATAAAGGAGCCAATTACCGCAGCGGCCGATTGTCACAGAACCTCGGAGGTCTCTTTTTCAGATGAAAAGCTTAGACCTTTTACAATGTAATAATAATGCAGAGAATCTCACATCTTATAAAGGAAGAAAACGTCATTAATTAATTAGCGGGAGACGGATTTAAGTCATTTTTGGTGCTAATTCTTTACACTTTAATAAGTTTTTGGTGCGTCGGCCGCCGTATGAACAGGAGACCCTGAAGGTCTAACGGAGCAGGACTGCCCTGCGTAAACCAGGACTGTAGGGAGGTATGGACTGTTTTTTTCCCCATCTACCGGAAAAGGTAAAACGAATATCAGAATAGCAGCGAATCTGGTAATTGCAGCGGCTTTCCCGACGACACTCCCAGCATCCCGAGGCATCCAAACGGTGAGAGGAAGCGGTAAATCGGCCTCTCCGGGGCCATCACTCGCCTTCTCCGCCCGCGTCGCCCCGTTTAGCGCTCGGGAGAAAATGATGTCATTTGCGAGGCATTTGATATTTTATAATTGTTTCGATGAAGGCGCGATAATCCTTCCTCCCCGGCGCTCCAAAACCCTCCGCTTAATAAAGCCGCCGGCCGGCGCCCGCGGGGTTTTACGGGAGGCCAATCTTTGATCAGCCGAGCTGGAATGAGTTTGATAAGCGGCGGCCGCGGCTCCGAGGGCCTCTCCACTTCTTACTGCTATTTACTCATCAGACTCAAGTGCAAAATAAGCAGAAAGGCCTCGGCCGGCTCCTTATCGCGCGGCGCTTTCTTCTGGCGATCTGTGTCGCTTTAATCCTGGATGTCTGGGGCTGGTTAACAAGGAAATCCTGTGTCAATTATCGCCAACAACTTCCCGCTGAGCGGCGGCGGGGAGGCGGCTGCTTTTCAGAGGCTTTTCACACCAGCGAGCGGTTCTGCGCCTAATTAAATGGCTTCATCTCCCACAGACCAGCGGTGAAGAAATGATAGATAGCTAATGAACGATAACCCGCCGGCTCTCCTCGCCCTCCGCCGGCTCTCCTCGCCCTCCGCCGGCTCTCCTCGCCCTCCGCCGGCTCTCCTCGCCCTCCGCCGGCTCTCCTCGCCCTCCGCCGGCTCTCCTCGCCCTCCGCCGGCTCTCCTCGCCCTCCGCCGGCTCTCCTCGCCCTCCCGGCTCTCCTCCGCCCTCCCCCGGCTCTTTTTCCTCGCCCTCCGCCGCCGGCTCTCCTCGCCCTCCCGGCTCTCCTCGCCTCTCCGCCGGCTTCCTCGCCCCCCCCGGCTCTCCTCGCCCCCACGCGGCTATGCCTCGCCCTCGCGGCTCTCCTCGCCCTCCCCCGGCTCTCCTCGTCGGCTGTTCAAAATTTAAGTAAAAAAGTGGGGCGGCTCGGGGTTCTCTTGGTTCTTTTTATATTAGTGACGGATGGGAGTGTTGAGCCGTTATTAACGGGCCTCGGAGACGCGTTTCACCCGTAGGAAGCTGCTAATTACCCCCCACTGGCATTCAAAGTGTTAATGAGTGGTGGGCACTGCCGTGACACAGACATGTAAACGATGACGGGTGGCACCAGAAGCCGCCTAAAACGGGATCTAAAAACATGAAACGTGTAAAAGGAGTTGTGTCCGCGCAGTGCACCGCCGCCCCGCCGCCTGTCACATTCCTGCGGCCGGGGTATAATTTCCCGCGGCGTGGGGCGTAATTGTTTATTTTCGGAGGGGATTTGTTTTCTCCCGGTGAACGCAGACAAATATTTGGCCGCCGCGCCGCGGACTCCCCGTCTGCAGCAGCCATTGTCCTCCGTCAAGTGCTGCGAGTCTCTGCCAAAGAGACAGATGCTTCAGCTGCCGCTAGAGAGGCTTAATGCCGAGCAGCGGCCCCCAGGGGCCGGCACAACTTTATACAACGGCACGGCAAGCGCTGGTCAAGGAGAAACAGCTGAGACGCTCATTATACGAGAGCGTAATCCCATTTCAAAAGAATTAACTCTTTGAACTCGCACATTTTTAACAAATGTCTATTCATCCGGCAGACATTAGGGGAAGGACCATTAACATATAATTCCAGTGATTGAGACGCCACATAAGGCCTCTGTTCAGAGGGAATCGCCAAATAATAAGGGCGGTGAATGGCTGGAAAACGATTGAGTGCTTAGAGCTCTATAAAGAGGCCACTTCATGTAATGGCGGCTCGTTAATCGCCCTCCGCTCGTCCCGTCTGATGTTTTCACTGGATAATTGTGTCTTTATTAGCGGATTACCTGCCGGCCGGATCCCATTAACCCGCGGCCCCCCTCGCCCCCCCCCGGCCGCCATTCATCGTCGCCGGGCGCAGTTTAGGAATCTCCTGTCCCAAATCCCGTGTTGGATAAACCGCGTTAATTGCAGGTTCTCCGTCCGCTCCCCGCCGTCTCATTGGATGGGAGGAAGGGACGGAATTCTCTGGACTATACCTATAGCGCATGCGTCTGAACTCCGGGGGAACGCGGCAAGCGGGGTGCAGAACCCGCCGGCAGATCGGCCCCCGGCGGCCCCCGTCTCGTCGCCCGTTTCTCCTGCTGTAACGACTCAAACATTAATCAGTCGTTGGTCTCGTCTTAGATTCAGGAGCTGTATGTCTATCACTGTATTACCCTCTACCACTTCTGCTGAGAGGCTGTTCCATTTATCTACCACCCACTCATTATTCAGGAGCCATGTGTCTGTCCCGCACGTGTTTAAATCCCCCCACTGTATTACCACCTCTGCTAGGAGGCTGTTCCACTTATTACTGCGCATCAGTGGGTATCGGTTCTCTGCTTGGGTGTGTAGGCTGCGCATGCACACTCTCCCATAACGCACCGTTGGCAGTCCTGGCTTTGCACACACTACCTCTGGCGGCAGGAGCCGCGGACCGTGCGCTGCGGGCAGTTATTACTCCCCACCGTCTGTAATTATATTGGAGGCTCTCAGTCTGTAATAATACTCGGTCTGAGAGCTGACAATCGGTCCTTATTCTTCCAGGCGATCGGGAGAAATGTCTGTAATTACGGCTGGCGAGGGCCCAGCGATCGTTAGCCGCCAAACCGGCCAATTACCGGCTGCGATGATTATTGTTTTATATAACGCCGTCATATTCCGCGGCGCTGTACAATGCATTTACTTCTAAACAAATTGGCAGCGCTAGAACGTAACTGGTGCAGGACTCGGCTACTAAGAGCCCAACTGCTGCCAAACCCCGTTTTCTAGTACTTTCTGCCGGCGGCAGTCGGGTCGGATCTGGGGTCCGAGTTATTTGAATCTACACGGCGGGGGGGGACACCTCGTACTTCATTAGGAACCGGGGTCAGTCAGTGACCTCCCCAGGGGCTCCGGTCTGGGCTTCCCATCCGGTGTTATTACCTAATGATTCTTATAGCGCCATCATATTCCGCGGCGCTGTACAATGGGCCGCCCCGTGGGATATAGAACGTATCTAACGGAACCGCGACAAATAAAGGGGTGGAATTAAAGCTTCTGCTGGATTCTAGCCCCACCGTGCATCATTCTGCCCTCAGCGGGGTAAAACCCCCCCGAGGTGTCTGCAACAGAAGCCCTAATCCAGCGATTTTACAAATATACCCCTAAATGTCACGAAATGTTCCTGAATGGGGGATTTAATCCAACCGAAAATAATAATAAGAAGAAGAATTATAATAAAAATAACAACGAAAAAATAAGACTAATATTAACAATAATAATAATAAATGAATAAAGTAAAAGGAGAATCCGTGACGTCTCCTGGTTATTGGCCCAAATAACAGGATTATAAAAAGAAATGGTTTATAAAAAATGGACCTAAATTCATTAAAGTATACATTTTAATATTTGGGGAGGGGGGATCGTTTGGATCGCGAGCGACTCGCTCCATCCGCTCGCCTTTCACAGTCAAATCGCCCACATTTGTCAAATAATTCATTTTCCTGTCATGTTAACAACGGCCTGAAATTCACAATTACTGCCGTTTTCGGTCGGCGGATCCGGCGCTTTGAAGGAACGGAGAAATGCGAAGGTTTTTATAAGCGGGGAATCGAATGAAATCTCATTTAGCGCGCGGCGCCGGTTCTGTTTGCCCGTTTATCTCTCGCACGACACGACGGAGCTCCGTGTTGACAGAACCTGCAATTCGCATTTAATCCGCTTAATGAAAATTTAAGCCAGCCTTATAAACATAATCGCCGACATTTAATCCTGCCGGAGATCCGAAATAAATTACTCGCCTGCGACTGAACACCCGGGAGCCCGGCGCGCTTCGCGCTCTCGCTGTGAGAGTTTTTGGGCTGCCGGGGGTCCGTGGGCTTCTGGGGGTCCATGGGCTGCCAGGGGTCCGTGGGCAGCTGGGCATCGAGGACTCGCCCCATTAATCTTGTCGCAGGCCTCTTCATTGCGAAGCTAGGTGCCAGTCACCAAATCACTTCTCCGTTTCCCTGGATAATCGGGGGCCGCGTCAGGCCCCTCCGGAGAGTCGGTTCCGCTCGCTGTCTGTGTATAAAGTGTCAGGGTCTGATATTCTGCCCCATTTGCCCCTTACGGTATTCTGAAGAAAAACATGTTACGGGGTAATAGAAAAACCCCGTTCTGCGTACATAATAGACATTCGGATCTGCCCCGGCTCGCTGTCCGTCCGCCGCTGACCTCTAATACCCCCCACGGGCAGCCAATTCTGGGCCGTAACGCTTTACAGAAAGCGGACTCCGGGGCTTTTAATGCCCGGCTCAATGGGCTCTTTGTTCATTATTTACCCACCGATTCCATACTGCGAGGTGCAGGAGCGCGCAGGCTGTGTGTTATTTAACCCCTTCATATGGGGTACCGTGCGGCCGGGGCGGCTTCTTTTACCTAGAAATCTCTCCGTTTTAGGGATTTTCCCGGTCGTCTGTATTAATAATGAATTAATTTCCTCAATTACAGAAAACCAAGCGGCCGACGGCGCGTTCCTCACCTTAAATGTCTCATTAATACCCCTGGCACTGAAGCCCACGGGGGGGCAGAATGGGCCCTGACTGGGATGCTGAGTAGGGCCAGGCCTGGCGGCATTTGGGGGGTGGAGCGGGTTATTTGGTGTCATTATGAGTGGAGCGGGATGAGTGTCATTAGGTTAGGGGCCATTTTGTGTCCCCCTCGCTCCCTATTTCGGGGTGTTTAGGTAGTTGGTTTATTTTTTCACATACCAGGCATCTAGGGGGTTAATCCTCTGGGAGTAGCATATGGTGGTATTTCAGTGGGGGGGCTCCTGGCTGTCTCTAGGGCCCATGTCGCCATCTTTCACCCAATCTCCAGCCAACTTCAGTAGAACCCATCGATGATGTTTATCAAGAGAATTGCGAGGTCTGGAACCCGGCAGACATCATCTACCCCCCCCCTGCCGGATCCAGAGCCAGAAGCGTCCAGAGCTGCGGGATCCAGAAGAGAAGCGAGGCGGCGATGCCTCCATCTGATCCAGCGGCCAAGGGGTTAATAGAAGCTGCCTTCTCAGGAAAGGTCGGGATTCTCGGCAAATTACTTTGATCGCTTTTCAGCGCCTCCTCGGACAGCTCCTGATAGAGACGTCAACGCGTCCTCCTTCTTAATTAAAGGTTAATTCGTCAGACACCTCGTTTACTCGGGGGCCGGCGGGCGGCTGACGGGGGCCAAACAGCAAAACAATCACAAGAGCGCCGTCCGTGATCGGAAAGAGATATCGGAGCTCGATGGGCGACCTAGAACCGGCTCAGTGAGAGGGAAGCCGGATTAACCCACTGACTGCTGACTCTGGCAGCGTATGAGTTAATGCCATGTCTGGGGCATTTATTAGGAGGGTGCAGGAAATCAGAGTGTCTGGTTAGACAGGGAAATCAGAGACGGGAGAATCTCTGCCGGGCGGCGGAAACCGGATAGGGGACTCCGAGTCACAGACTATCTGCTCACTAAATTGACGGTAATGAAAATAATACCCGGCGGACACAAAAGTGGACTTGTTTTCAGATTACTGCACCCTGAATGGCGGCTTTTCAGACCCGTCTCTCGGAATCAGCGAACATGTGCGGCTCAGGCACATTATTTTATACCCCCCGGGGGGGCAGGTTATATATATGGGGCTTATCAGTGCCGGGGGGGGTATTTAAACCCCTTTAATGGGCTGTGTGGCCGCCTTTCACTCTTTCCTTTTGTATCGTTGTTGGTTGTAGAGTAATGAGGGGTAATTATTTCCGCGGCCTCCTCTTTGTACCCCTCAGCGCTCCGCGTCAACGATTTACGAAGTCGCCCGACCGGCCCGTCCTCCAAAACATGGCCACTAATGGTTAAATGGAGCGACCGGTGCCCGTCCTGCCCGAGGCCAGTGGGTGAGTGGGGCATGTTGTGCCTTGGGGGCATTACGGGGCATTTTATGAGGATCCCCTACATGTGTGTTGGGTAGAAGGTAATTGCGCACGCTGTGGCCGCTTCTTTGGTGATTCCGTCAGTCTCATCCTCAGGTACCCCAAATGCCGCGCAGATATTAGTGACCCCAGTGCCCCTCGCGGAGGCATCTCACCCAGAGCCCCCCCCCCGCGGAGGTATCTCACCCAGCGCCCCCCCGGCGGAGGCAATCTCACCCCCCTGGCGGGAGGCATTACCCGGGCCCCGGGAGGTTTCACCACGCCCCCCGCGGAGGTATCTCACCAGCGCCCTCCGCGGAGGTATCTTCACCATGCCCCAGCGGAGGTATCTCACTCATGCGGCCGCCCGCGGAAGGTATCTCACACAGGGCGCCCCGCGGAGGATTCACCCAGCGCCGCCCCCCCCGGCGGACGGCATCCACGCCCCCCGCTCGGCGAGCATCTCAACCCAGCGCCCGCCGCGCGGAGGTATCTCACCAGCTCCCCCACCGCGGGAGGCATCTCACCCAGCGCCCCCCGCGGAGGGGTAACCGTATCTCACCCAGTGCCCCGCCCCCCGCGGAGGTATCTCACACAGCGCCCCTGTCGGCTCGGGGCAAAAGCCTGATAAATCTATAGTGAGCTCATTTTAAAGACGTGGACCTTCTGCCACCCACCGAGGGGGGGGATCTCATACATGAACACCAGACTGGAGACCCCCATATAACATGCCCACCTACAACACCCTAACATGGGGTAGTAACACCAAGCTTTGTGACAAAGGTCTCCATGCTGGGGTCTTTGTCTGTCCGCGGATCCAAGACCACCCTGGGTAGGGAAAGACAAAAACCTGGAGCGATCATCTCTAATAAACAGACAAATGAGGGGGTTTATTGTTACCGGCGGCCGTGACCCCCAGCTTATCGCAGACCCCCCCCCCGGGGGGGACACTTAAGTGGAACTGCATCTTTAAGGTTGAGTACTTCTGTTTAATATGTTTGTTTAAATGGCGGCGCGGGCAGCTCCGGCGGATCCGGTGTCAGCCGTGGAAGGGGCGAGGGGGGCGTTTATCGGGAAAACCTCCCGAGCCGAACATCTCCTAGCACTGAGTCCGGAGACGGCGGCGAAGAAAGGGCTCATTATGTCTGAACGCGCAGCGCGAGTGCCTTGAACTTGTCAGGAGTTCAGGTGCGCTCCCAGCCCTACCTGCCTCAGGAATGCGCGACGCATTCTGCCCCCCCGCACCTGATCCCCCCCCCGGATCTGCCCCGGATCTGCCCCCGCATCTGCCGGGACCTCGCTGGGACGTCTCGATTTCCAGACCAATATCTCGGCTCCTCCAGAACAATGAGGTTCAAATCGTAGTTTTCCTAAACACGGCGTTCCCTGCGAGATGCAGAATTCAGATGCCGGGGCGCAGATCGCCTTCCCGGCGCGGAGAACTTTATCCCGGCATTAATCCCATTAAATATATCGGCTTGCAAATAGCTAAATCCACTTAATGAAGTCAGCGAATGCAGCCGGGATCCGGACCTTTCCAGCTCCGTGTTTTATATCTTTAATGAGCCGGAGCTGTTTGTGAATGCATGAGAAGAGCGGCCTGATCCCCCGCGCGGGGGGCAGGGGAGGAAAAAATATATCAAGCAGAAGCATTGAGCGGAGAAGCCTGTACCTGCGCGGCCTCCCGACCGCCGAGTGCCGGGGCAGCCTGCTGCATAGACCTTTATTAGCCTAGTTTTCACACGTTATTATTATAAGGCATCTACGGGTATACTCGGTGCTTTCGTGCAAAGGCACAGCAGGTGTACCGACATCTGACTCCTTATCACACTGAATGTAGGGAATGATAGAATGGCTCGGTCTTAATCATCCAGCAGGACCCTCTGACTAATGAAAGTCTATGGAGGGACGGACTTCATTAGCATTACCATAAAGCATCAGCTCAGTGTGGTGTTTGAGCCGGAAAGCCACCCAAAATATCACATGACTCACAGCAACGGCGCCCCCCCAGGTCTGCAGATAAAGGGGGTTATTGGGGCAAAATTACATAAAACCAGGGTTCTGTTCCCAGTCCCTGTCTTGTGGGGGTCACCGCCATGAAGCCCGCAGCAAGTCCTCGGATTTTCGTGTCCCCAATGAATTATGAAACATTCGGCCGCATTAAACCCCGACTTAAATCCATTCCTTCGCTTTCCTTCCACTTCCGGGGCATTTGCAGGGGCAGGGGGCATCTAGAAGTTTAACCTGTTAATGGCCTCAGCCACTCACGCCGCTGAGAATTTACAGGGGATCATTTTCAACTCAACCCATATAAATAATGAGCCCAGATTTTACAGCCCAGGGCCATGGGGGCCACAGCCTCCTCTGCAGATAAATTATTTTGGATTGCCTGATGTGGCCCCGTAGATACAGGTTGGCCCTTCAACACCTGCTTATAAGGTCGCACCTCCTGGGACTCTTCTGTAAATTGTTGCCCTTAAGAATCACCCGAATCTCTACATGAGCCTGGTGGCTCCTGGGCCCTGGTGGCTCCCCGGTGGGCCCTGGTGGCTCCTGGGTTGGTTCTAGTGGCTCCTGGGTGGGTCCTGGGCCCTGGTGGCTCCTGGGTTGGTTCTAGTGGCTCCTGGGTGGGTCCTGGGCCCTGGTGGCTCCTGGGTTGGTTCTAGTGGCTCCTGGGTGGGTCCTGGGCCCTGGTGGCTCCCGAATGGGCCCTGGGCCATCGATGTCTTAGTCACAAGTGTCTAAAGGCTCCCCCTGCGTAGGACCCTTTGGACGTTTCCCGTCTGTCGGTAGATCGTTGATGGACTCTCCCGGTGGACCGGATCCGCGTCTTCCATGTGACTCGGTCCACATCGGCCCACATCACCCGACAAATGGATCCGGCTGGATTCTCCCCCTGGCCGGGGGAGGGGGGGTATCTCAGGTGATCCGGGGGGGGCTGAACACCTGCAGAAAGCACTTAAAACGTCAGCGAAACGGTTAAAGGCTTTGAAGGCCGCGTTTTACTAAACTCTCTGAATGTCCTGGACAGATTTCCTCGGCTCAGCGACTCCGATTAATGAAGGAGACAAAGCCCTCTTGTAAAGCATCGCTCGGCCGTCGCGCTTCGCCAGGCGCCTCGATGGAAATGCCGTCCCGGGGCGTTTGTACCAAAAACCCGTCCCGTTATCTGATCCCGAAGGAGCACCCGCCGATTGTAAGCTCTGCGGGGCAGGGACCTTCAGTCCCATCTCTGCCGCAAATAATGCGATAAAGCGCAAAGCGCTGAGTTCGCTGTCAGCACCAACAATAAAAGTGTCCACCCCGGGGGTGAAGGAGCAGCGCGAGACGCACCTAGAGTTTGGCCCTTTCAGGGACAGCTCTGTTGAGCTAGCTGTGGAGTGCTGTCCGCTGGGGCCGCCCTTTATATAGGATGAAACATGGTGTTGGCCCCCGGCTCCTGCATGCCATTCCGTGATATTATCTCTGACTGGGGGCCCCCTAACTTTAAAGTCGCTCCGGCCCCCGCTAGAGACTGCCGGCTACATTTCACGCCTCAACCTTAAAATCGCCCTCCGGACAGCAGAGACGCAGCGCGCATTATTATAAGTTTTAGTAAAAAGAATAAAAAATAGTGATTCCTGATGACACTAGAAGCCATTTTAACCCCATCCGTGCCGGAGACGTGTGAAACGGCTGCAGTGGCCTGACATACATGTAAGTCGCATTGACGTCTCTGGCGGGTAATTGCAGCTTCTCTTATCTAATTACCTCCAGGAATATCTTCTGCCCGGCGGACGGCGACTTCTTCCTCCTGACGGGGAGCCGACAGATTCCGGATCGCATTTCAATATCTCGCAATTACCGCTCGCAATGACGGCAGCGGCGTGATCACTGCGGGTAATCAGGGCTGATGCTACGTCTGGTGCTCGGACGCGCAGGCACTAATGGCCGGCAGGCACTAATGGCCGGCAGGCACTAATGGCCGGCAGACACTAATGGCCGGCAGGCACATGCCCTCCTTGCACCGCGCTGCGAGCGACGCTCGTCCAATTAAGTTTAATGAGTGCGGCTGCAGAGAGTCGTCTCTCGTCATTAACGGGCTCAGCGCCTCTTCTCTCGCCGTAAATTTATATGAAAAAGACACATTTCAGCCGCCGGGACGTCATATTACTGACAGCTGCGGCAAAGAGTGGGTTAATTCACAAAAGTGTCCGAGAAAGGGTTAATACGCATATTATTTATATTAATGAGGATTTTCAGAGGATTCCTGGAAAAAATGAGGCTGGAGTCCCCCCGAGACCCTCCGTTATCCCTATAATAAGACAGACTTGGGTAACGAACTAACGCGGGGTGGAGCCAATGAATGGGTGTGGCTAATGAGGTGGAGCCAAGGAAGGGGTGTGGCTAATGTGGGGTGGAGCCAAGCAAAGGGCAAGGATAGTATGTAATCATACAGAAGAGCTCAGCTTTATCATCTAGTATACAATATATATATACACGGTGTCCGGCAGGGGCCCGCAGGTTTTATATGCTTCAGTATAATTATATAGTTATACACGGTTTGTCGCGCTGGGGCGCGGCAGGCTTTATTATCTAGTAATATATATACAGAACGGTGTCCGCAGGGGCCCGGCAGGCTTTATTATCTAGTATATAATATATAACATCGGTGTCCGTTGGGGCCGCAGGCTTTAATTATCTGTAAATATTATATAATAACATCGGTGTCCGCCTGGGGCAAGCAAGGGCTTTTATTTTATCTAGTATTTACTGATATATATATTATAAGTATAGCACGGTTGTCCGCTGGGTGCCGCAGGCTTTATTATCCTAGTATATATGGAGTATATATATCGGGGCGCTGCTGGGTTGCCGGCAGGCTTATTATCTAGTATAGTATATATATTATATAGATTTACTACGGGGGCCGCTGGGGGCGGCTGCAGGCTTTATTTATCTAGTAGTATATATTTATATTATCACGGTGTCCTCGCTGGGGTCATGCAGGCTTTATTATCTAGTATAGTTATATATATATATACATGGTGTCCGCTGGGGCCGCAGGCTTTATTATCTAGTATATATTTATCTACATAATCTGTGTTGCCACCAACGCCAATTCATTTAGTATTGATGAAAATGACCCCGACGGGGTACATTCTGTAATATTTAGTGCCCGAGGAGCTCCTGAAAGGTCGCCTATTGATTAAATTAACAGGGAACTCGCAGTAAGGAATTCCCGGCCCTGAAATATTTCCTTGGATACCCGCCGGGCGCCACTCGTTATTCCCAAGGCTCATTATTTGCCCTCCCTGGATTAAAGATGCCCCCCGCACCCACTTTCCTCCTTGGCCAGGGTTTGATTTTCTGCTCCGGTTCATCCAGTTACTCTTTGAATCATCGCTTTGCCCTCCGCTGTTTACCCCAAGCCCTTGGTGTAAATACCCAGCACCACATCCGGCCCCCAGCTATCTGCCCCCCGACTATCCGCCCCTGAGTATCTGCCCCTGGTTCCATCTCCTGCACGACGGAGTGTTAATAAAAACACGGTGTCGCATCACGGAGTCCTTGAATATTTCATGTGCAGCCCCCGGAACGTGCGCAGCCCCCAGAACGTGCGCAGACGGGGTATTTGCACATCCTTTATTCATTATGTTCCAGATTCCGTCTCTCGGGTCAGGCCGGGATTATCTGAACCCAATGATCTCGGGGGGGGGGGGGGTTGTTGTTTTAACCCCCAGTAAGAGGTTAGAACTTCCTCCTGCCCCTCGGCGGGTAAAAGATGAACCGCTTAATACAGAAGAGGACGGAGTCGAGTGACAGTAAAACGCCGCGTTCCGTGCAGTCCGGCTCAGGCTGATGGGATTTTCCCTCCTGGAAGGCGCAGATTCTTGTGGCACGGCTCCCTGAAGCAGGTTCTTCTCTATAAAAAGTTTGTATTTACATAAATAAATAAATTGCTGTCTGGTGCCAAAAACAGGTAAAATTAGCAGGAAATGCCCCTGATCCGGGTGCCGGGATTCACAGTTAAAAGAGCCCTGAGGAAGATACGTGAGGCTGAAACGTCGCCCCAGGGTCACCCAGATGAAGAGCTTGGTACTGGCGGGAGACGTATAGCTGTACCGGGTATTAAACGTGGATGAGCGGTCCCAAAACGCTGACGCTTTCTGCACAGGGGTTAATCCACTCACTGGATGACCTGGGGTAACATTACCTGCACGGACATCGCGGTAACCTAACCCTGCATGCGCACAGGTGGTCTGGCGACCTCTGCGATAATACTGATTGCAGTGAAGTGCGCTCATTGTTAAAGGATCAAACCCTGCGCTGGGTATTAATAAATACCGACCATGACCCTGGATTTGATCAGCCACCTGTCGAGGCATCCATTACCCCGCAATGTCCTCCCTCTCTGTTAACCCCTAGAGTGCCGGGTCTGGGGTCTCGCCGGAAGGAAGGTTCATGTAACACGTCAGTAACATGTATGAGTGAGACAAGTCACCCTTGTGATTGGTGGATTAAATTCTCCCAGCTTCAAACCCCCCCCCCAGCCCATCACCAGTGGGGCCTCGGAGTGTTTGGGGCCACAAAGCAAAAAATATAAATATCAAGACGCCATTTTAAGAATAATTCTCATAAACTACAAGCAGTAATGTCTGTGAAACCTGCGCCCAGCGACGGGGAACCACAGATCCCTCCCCTTTACCCAGTAAGGGGCCCTTGGAAAAAATGGGACCCTTAGGCAGCTGCCTGACCTGCGTCCCCTGTGCCAGTTAAATGCCGTTTCCATGCGTCATGTGATGGCGTAAGGCACCTACCTTAGACGAACCCTGGCAGCGGCCGCTTCATGAATATTTATGAGACTGGATTCCGCTGCGTCGCTATGGCGGAAGTCAGGGAACCCCCCCCGGGGCTATTTAAACCTCATTCTCCCTTCTACCGGTGCTCAGTTATACCGGTGCTTCCCGTATCTCGTGAGCCCCTCAGTATATCGAGTTATTTTCTCTCCTGTTTATCCTGGTATCTGACCCTGGTCTGCTTAATGGTTTTCGTGTATCTCTGGCTTCCTCAACGGCTCGTGTGAACCTCTGGCATCCCGACCCTGGTCTACTAAACGGCTCTGTCCTGACCACCCGTGCTTACAGCTACACTGCCAAGCGCCCTTTTACCCTCACCAGGCCCCTTGTGCGTGTTCTGTACTGAGCAGGTGTGTTCCACCTCGGGCCTCCGCCTTGGGCCTCCACCTCGGGCCTCCGCCTTGGGCCTCCA
>VKOC01000114.1:0-35480 GCA_009364415.1 Spea multiplicata
GGAATGACTGGATCTGTCGTGGGTTGGTAGGGGAGTGATGGGATCTGTCGTGGGTTGGGGTGGTAGGGTAGTGACCGGTTGCGGGATCTGTCGTGGTAATTTTGTAATTTGCGTCTCTCCAGGGAAAGAATACGCCAAAGGAGACAGCCGATACGTCATGTGAGTGCTCCGCAGGGAGGGAAACTGCATCGCAATACCTTCTCCTCCTGTGTATTCGCTCTATACGGCCCACCTCCCACGGCACTTACTGCATCTCCCCTTTAATGTAATGTAAAGTACACCTGAGCTCAACCAATGAATTTACTTACACTCATACACATGGTCTCACCTGCTGTCTCTCTCTCCACCTGTCTCTGTGCCTCACTCACTGTCTCCCCCTCTGTCCCCCAGAGCGGATAATTTCACAGTGTGTATGGAGACCATCACAGCCTGGGCTTGGGGCCCCCTCAGCGTGTGGACGGTGGTCTCCTTCCTGCGTGGCTGCCCTCACCGCTTTGTGCTGCAGCTCATCGTGTCCCTTGGTAAGGCGCAGACGTTGGGCACCTTCCCGGAATTCTTGTTGTTAGCTTTACCCCAGTGGGGCAGAATGATGGGAGGGAGTGCAGGGTGGAGTATCAGATGACTCATGTTTTGCGTGGGACCACATGTTTTGTGGTTGTCTGTCTTTGCAGTAATTGGGCTGTCTCTCTCTCTCTCAGGCCAGCTGTACGGAGACGTGCTCTACTTCTACACGGAGTACCGGGAGGGCTTCAGCCACAGCGAGATGTGGCACCCCCTCTACTTCTGGTTTTACTTTGTGTTTATGAACGCTTTGTGGATTTTTATCCCGGCCGCTCTCATCGTGGACTCGTGGCTACAGCTGAGTAAAGCCCAAAGCTCTGCCGATGCCGTCCGGCCCGTGGCCAAAACCAAGAGAAGCTGAGGGGCCACGTGCGCCCAAGTGATCATGGAGAGGAGCAGGAAGTGGAGGACATTTATTGAGGACCTGTTGTCACGAAACCGGTGCAGCAGAGCTGTCTGCAGAACGTGACACTGACCGACGTGGCTGCAGATCACTGTGTGTGGGGGGGTTATCTGTAATAATGTGTCAATAAAACTTTTACATTCCCCTCGTGGCTCATTACGTGTTGATTACAAGGCACAAGAGCTGACACCCAGTGCCTAACACCACTCACTCTGGCTTTTCAAGGTCCACGCGCCACTTCGGGAGATGCATTTCACTGAATAACGCCTTCAGAGTGGGGGTACGTGTGGCACCTCAAACAATTCATCTCCCGCTCGTGACTACCTGACTGTCGCGGGGTGGTGGCCGGACAGCAGGCACTGAGCAGCCTGCACCACCGCGGCTTCAGTATAAAATACGAGTGCGTTCGAGGCGCCTGCCACAGATACCCCATGTGAGTGGCGCCCGTCTCACACCTGTCTCAGATATCCCGTGTGAGTGGCGCCCATCTCGTACCTGTCACAGATACCCCCGTGTGAGTGGCGCCCATCTCGCACCTGTCACAGATACCCCTGTGTGAGTGGCGCCCATCTCGCACCTGTCACAGATACCCCCTGTGTGAGTGGTGCCCGTCTCGCACCTGTCACAGATACCCCCTGTGTGAGTGGCGCCCATCTCGCACCTGTCACAGATACCCCTGTGTGAGTGGCGCCCGTCTCGCACCTGTCACAGATGGCCCCTGTGTGAGTGGCGCCCGTCTCGCACCTGTCTCTGGCTACGTTTCCCTTGCTCACGTGGCCCCATTAATCCTCTCTCCCTAACGAACCATCTCGTCTGGATTTAAAATAAAACGGCCAGGAAGCCACCATACGTATGCTGCACGTGTCCGTGATCCGGCCCCCGCGGCGTGGAGCGGTCACGTGGGGAAGGATTTTTTGGGTGGAAACGCCTGGATCTGGACTTCGGTCTCTGTGTTTGGGATCAGAACAGAGATAATGCCGGGGTCCACGCGGTCAAGGTGACGGGAGGGAGTATGGTTGGGACCTATACTACATAAGGGGGGGCTGGGCCAAAGAACTAACAATCACTAGAGGGGGAGGAGGGCACCAGGGACTGGGCCAATAAGCTAACATTTACTAGGGGGAGGAGGGCAGCAGTTCTCGGCCAAAGAGCTAATATTCACTAGGGGGGCAGCAAGGACTGGGCCAAAAGCTAACATTCAATAGGGGGGAAGAGTACCAGGGACAGGGGCAAAGAGCTAACATTCACGGGGGAGGGCAGGAAGGAGTCAAAGACCTCGCACAATTGTCAGTCACGTGAGGTTGACTGTGGCTGTGGGCGGAGCAGTGACGCGAAGGTGACGTCATGCCGGATGTGAGCCGGTAGAGGAAGGGATATGGAGGAGGAGGAGAGGGAGGTGGTGAGAGTGCGGGTCCGGGTGAGTGGAGCCCCTGGGGGCCACGGAACTGGGGTACATTCATCTGGCTGCATCCCAGCATGGCACTGTCATCCCAGTATGATACCGCCCCCCCCCCGTCATTATCCCCATCACCCAGTATCCCCAATATCACCATCAAGAAACACATTCATTATCCCCATAAGCACCCCCATTATTATTACCCATTTACCCGATCATCATGATGCCCTGGGTGTTCTGCTCCTCCGTTGAGGTGTATTTAGGGTTATTGTGCTATCGCCCCTCACACCGTTGTCTGCCCTTCCTCAGACCCTCAGCCTTGTCTCCCGTGTATTTTTGCCGCCCCCCCCCCGAAGTTTTGTTTCCCAGTAACCTTCTCATTTGTCTCCCCAGAAATGTGACGGGGTCCTGCCACCCGAATGCCGCTCGTTTGCTGTGGATCCTCAGATCACCTCCTTGGATGTCCTGCAGCACATCCTCCTCCGAGCCTTCGATCTCAATGGGTGAGACTCCGTTATGGCTCCGCGTCATGTGACTCCTATAATGGCTTCATATCCTTAATGTTATCCTTTTCTCGGCAGGAAGAATTTTGGAATTAGTTACCTGAGCCGTGATAAGCAGGGTCACGAGAGCTACGTGTCACTGATGTCAGATTGGGACCTGGGCGCTGCGTTTGAAAGCGCCTCAAAGCCGTACCTGCAGCTCAAGCTGGATATCAAGCCGGCCGAAGACAGTAAGTGTCTGGAGCCTTCAGGATCTCCTCACATGAGTGTCACTTAAAGGGGAACCACTACCAATGTTAAGATAGCAGGTGTGTAGGGGCCTGATGTGACCTGCCCATCATGTCTGTCCACGTGAGGACTCTGGGCTGTAACGTGGTTTTCAGTCTGTTCTTAGTGTGATTAGTGTTGCAAGTTGTGTAGGTTCCCTGCACGGTGCGATTGTAGTTGTGTGACGGGAAAACATGCCAACGTTGCACACATTGGGATCAGACCCTGCACGGTTACATGCATGTGGTGTGATATTAGCATGTGGGATTCAGACCCCTCCTAACTTTGTCCCATTATTTCACAGACATTTTTATGTCAGCGGCATCTCTGTAAGTGCCACCCATCCAAGGGTGACGTCTGTCTGTTCCTGTAGCTCCCCCTCTGTAGTCCTTATGGGACACTGTAATCCCCAGCATCCCGCGGCCAATTCTCTGTAGTTCCCAGCATCCCCGCGGCCAATTCTCTGTAGTTCCCAGCGTCCTCGTGGCCAATTCTCTGTAGTTCCCAGCGTCCTCGTGGCTCGTCCCCTGGGGTCCCTGCGGGCCGTCCCCTGCAGTTTCCAGTGTACCCACAGTTAATACAGAATTTCCTAACTGCAGGTCCCCTGTTGGAAGACTGGGATATCATCAGCCCGAAGGATGTTATTGGAACAGACTTGTTTTTGGTGGACAAACGCACTCTGTCCTCTGCACTTCCCTTCACTCAGTCCATCTTGTCCCAGGTAAGAGAGGTGACCTGCAGGCCAGCTGGCTTTCTCTTTAATATATGGGTGACTCAGTTCGGTCTCGGGCCGTTCCTCCTGGCCTGTTACTCATATATAGCTTGTTGGTTGTGACAGGTGGGAAGGACTCTATCCAAAGTGCAGCAGGCCTTGAACTGGACGTACGGAGAGGATGTGAAGCCTTTCAAACCACCACTGAGTGACGTTGAGTTTCATTCATACATGAACCATGAAGGACAGCTGACACGTCCAGAGGAACTAAGGCTGCGCATATACCACGGCGGCGTGGAGCCTTCGTTGCGCAAGGTGAATTTCAAACGAGAGAGGTTATAAATGGCTCCCCCTTTGTCGTCATGAATAACACTTGATTTTCCTCTATTAACCAGGTCTGGACGTCTCTTGTCTCTCTAATAAGCTGTTTTCTTTCTCCTTCCAGGTGGTCTGGCGTTATCTTCTGAATGTATACCCGGATGGGCTTAGCGGGCAGGAACGCATGGACTACATGAAGTGTAAAACTCGAGAGTACCACCAGCTGAAGAGCGAGTGGAAGGAACGATGCAGCCCAGAGGACCTGGAGTTCATCCAAGGCAACGTCATGAAAGATGTCCTACGAACCGATCGCACGCACCCTTATTATGCAGGCTCCGAAGACAGCCCCCACCTGCAGGCTCTACATGATCTTCTCACCACATACGCCGTTACCCACCCTCAGGTGTCTTATTGTCAAGGTATGAGTGACATTGCCTCTCCCATCCTGGCTGTAATGGACAACGAAGCTCACGCTTTCATCTGCTTTTGTGGCATCATGAAGAGGTTGGAGGGGAATTTCCGCATGGATGGAGAATGCATGTCTGTGAAGTTCTCGCACCTCAAACTTTTGCTGCGATACTCTGACCCTGATTTCAACAACTACCTGGTGTCCCGTGGTGCTGATGATCTTCTCTTCTGTTATCGTTGGCTGTTACTGGAGCTCAAGAGGGAGTTTGCTTTTGATGATGCTCTAAGGATGCTGGAGGTGACTTGGAGTTCGTTACCCCCAGACCCACCTGAGAAGGAGGTTGAACTGGTTGGTTTGCCATGTGCCCCAGGAGAGACTCTTAAAAACACAAGGAGGAGGCACATGATGCGTCCAGAGCGTGGGCTGAGCCCAGAGGGAGAGGAAGACATAGCTGGAAAGGGAAAAGAAAATGACAATTTGGAAATTTCAGACACAGAACCAGAGAAAGAGCAGGAGCCGGTGAGGCTGAACTGTCAGTTACTGAAGCAAGCCAGCTTTGGGGAATTTAAGTGTTATGGCACTAGTGTGGCAGAAGCCAGTTTTGAGACAGAGGAGTTACCTGTGAGTTCTCTACTCCAGCAACCTACAGAAGAGGAGGAAGAAGAGGAACGCTTCTGGGAAGCAGAACCGCTCATTAAACCTCTTGAGTCCTTAGAGGTAACCAGATCTGTGTCTGTTCCTTCCCTTAGCCCGTGCACCCCCAGCGAACAGATCACTACTTCTGGGGCTGGGAACGACGTAGAAAAGTCCTCTCTTGAAGGTGAGAAAGAGGAGGTCCAGCTGGACCCCGAGCAGCCTCCTGCCACCTCACCTGCCCCCATCAGCCTGCCTCCTCCACAGGAGTTCGGACGCGGCAATCCGTTTATGCTTTTCTTGTGCCTCTCGATCCTGTTGGAGCACCGTGAACAGATCATGAAGCAGAACATGGGTTACGATGAGCTGGCGATGCACTTTAACCGCCTGGTGCGCCGGCACAACTTGAACCGTGTGCTGCACCGCGCCAAGGCTCTGTTTGCAGACTACCTTCAGTCCAAGGTGTGGGACTCTGAGGAGGGAGATGAGGCAGCTGCGGAGTCCCCGAGCACCTCCTGACCCTCTTGTGTTCTGTCTCTTCACCTGCCGACTCCTGGACACGTCTTGGAGCAGAAGTTTGCTTTTACTTAACGTGACTCTGGTGCAGGAACTATTTTATGGATCAGTTTAGGAACATAAATTCTGTAGAAAAAGCTATATATGACCCAGCAGGGCAGATGAGATATTCTGCAAATCAGACTGTAACAAGGTGGTGGAATTACTCTCCCAACCTCTTCCTGGGAGGGACAGCCTTACGAGTGCCAGAAGGGCGACTGGATCTCCCTCTTCTAGCACTTGATGGGTTTGCTGTTTTCCCTGAGCAGGAGAATCCTGTAAAAAATTCCACGTGACTCCCGTCGGCGTATGACAATGTTTACACATATATCTCTGAATGTTACAATATGCTGTTTTATGTAGGACGATGAAGTCGTGTAGCTGTAGTTCCTCTTGCGGTGGCGGGTGGTATGGATTTCTGTGTACTGCTTAAGAACTCCACTCTCCGTGGCTGGGATGTGGCAAGCACAAGAGATCACTATACATTGTAAAACTTTTCAGCACATTTCTCTGGTTTGCACGAAGGAGACTGTTACAGGCCTGGTGAGACTGCTCTATGGGAGTATGTGACAGCAGGGAAAATCCATATCTACCCACTAGATGGTATTATTGTATAGGCTGGGGTATCATTTGTCTCAGCCGGGCAAGAAGGTTAGGTTACAAACACATGGCTCTGTGGTCCATCTCACTCCATTCCTTGGGTTTAACTCTTCATTTCAGGCACATACAGTATTTGCCCCTGGTGAGGGCTTTAGTCTAATAGCCATTTCATTCTCAGAGAGAGGCGTAGCCCCAACTCTCCATTTAGTGAATAGACCCCCTTGGCACAGATTAGGAGAAGGCTGGACGTGGCATCAGCGTCTGGCAGACGTTATCTTGGCTGCTTAAACGTAGCTTTTACAGCAATGTTTAAAGCGCGTGCGCTGTCTGTTTCCATGCGTCTTTCCCTTTCGTGTTCTCACGCATTCTTTACTCGAGCTCCAGACTGCAGCTCTCCGGGGTATCCCCCAAATGAGTGCCAGAAGCTCCCCTTTAAATTCTGATTACCGTCCGCTGCACACGTTCTGCTCTCTGATGAGGAAGTCTCGGCCTTGGGGAAGCTTCTGGTGACCCTAATTTGGTGGTTCTACGCCACTTTCATGTTGGCGCACAAAGACTGGGATGTAAACTGGTGAGCAGCGCTGGGGGGGTCACCTGATCTTACTGGGCCATTAAATGTAAATAAATCATATCAAAAGCGTGTCTTTGTGTTCCGTGATCACCCTGATATGGCTCTCCCTACTGGGGCAATTTGTAAAGACATACATGCATGTTTTATTAATTCCCATTCTGTGGTAGGAGCCACATCTGCCCGGATTTCCTCCAGCCTAATGATTCTACCCTTGCCGAGACTCTTTTACCCCATGTGCCTGTCACGTAGCTGAAGATTCACACGTGGGTCGGGGTCAGTTCCTTGAGACGTTTGTGTTATCGCTGTAGTAACAGCCCCGCCTGCCAGGACAGCACTGATGTGAATCGTCTGTCACCGGCGTGATGACAAGTTATTTTAAAGGTCATAAAAAAAAGGCTGGTGGGCGAAGGTCACGTCCCGCCAGGAAAAGCATTATGGAGGCAGCCAGGGTCACAGGTCATCAACATTAACCTATTTCCATGCTGTCAGTGCTGAGAAGCAGAGCGGAGCCCCTGCAACGCGTGGCCATTGGCTGGTTCTTGGCATAACTGCCCTTGGGGTAACATCCATAGCTGATCTGGGAGATTGGGGTGTCCTGGCAGAGTAACCCATGGGGCCCGGGGTGAACCTCTGCTTCACCCAAAAACCTCTTTTAGCGAGTGGCGGGGCAGATCCCTGCTCTGTCTATGCCAGTAATGAGGTACCCCAGTGAGGGGCACTTTGTTTCTAACACATATTACAGGTTGGTGCACACTCAGATACCCCCAGTATGTGTGAAATTACCTCACGTTATAAAGCAGACTGGGCCGCATTCAGATACCCGGTATGTGTAAAATTACCTCACGTTTTACAATCGGCCTCACTCACCACAAGGCAGGTTCCCACACAAGGTCATAACCCCGCCCACCAGCACGTGACCTACCCAGGACACCCCCCCCGTGCCGACGATCCTCTCAGTACTCGTTTCCCGCCGAAAGCACCTGTAACGCCGGTACTGACACAACTCACACTGACTGACACACAGCCTCAAAAACACTGCCAACCAAACACTGATCGACACACCGCCCCACACTGACCCACTCACCCAGGAACACAGCCAACACCTGAACAAAAAACTCCAACACTGACTGACACAACAAGCCTCAAGCACTGCCACAAACTCACCGATAACACACAGCACTCCAACCAACTGACACAAACCTCACAGCTAAAACTGACACACAAGCTCAACATGACAAAAACTCACACTGACTGACACAGCAGCCTCACACTGACACACTCACACCTGACTGACACACAGCCTCACAGCTGACAACATACTCACAACTAAAAACTGACATCACAGCCTCACACTGGCAAAACTCACACTGACTTGATACACAGCCTCACACTGACAAAACTCACACTGACTGACACCCCCACCCCTCACACTGACACAAACTCAACACTGACTGAACACGAGCCTCACACTGACAAACTCACACTGACTGACACACACCCTCACACTGACACAACTCACACTGACTGACACAGCCTCACACTGACAAAACTCACACTGACTGACACACAGCCTCACACTGTTTACCTGAAACAGATAATTATTTGTAAAGCGTCTCACAGAAGAGGCAATTGCCCCATTACACCCGCTGGGTGGGTTAAGAGGATGGATGTATCGTAACGGAGCAGGTACCTTGACCTTAACCCTGGGGTTGTGTACTGAAGGGGGCATTCCAAGGTCCCCATTCCCTGTCTGTCCCATTGGGTTGGATTGCAGGGTAACTTACTGTTGCTAATTTTAGACTTTTCTTAAAAAATAGTGAAGTACCAGCTGCCCTGAAACTTAAACCCCTTTCCGAAGCAGAGACTCCAAGCCCAAAACACATGTTCTCTATCTGCCACTGCGCTTAGAGACAGATGGGAAAAGTATTTCCGAGTAACCGCTCAGCTGCTGCACCTCAAAGCACTTTAATGTAACGCATCTCGGCTACACAACAATATGGATATTATCCATATTAGTCTGATGGTTGGGCTGGATAAAAATAATCTCAGTTGGATCAGGGTCCCGGTTCATTTTTCTGGAATGTACCCACCAGACCAGCCCTGAGCCCCTCAACCATGATTCACCAGTAGGAAAATGTTAACAAACTACACTCACTACTCGTCTCGCGCTGAGCATCGCTGGAAAGAACGCGCTACACCTTTATGTTGCTTGTGTAAAGCTATGTTGTAGAGGACACTGTAGGTTGTGTAAAGCCGTGTTGTAGAGGATGCAGTGGGTTGTGTAAAGCCATGTTGTAGAGGACACTGTGGGTTGTGTAAAGCTGTGTTGTAGAGGACATTGTGGGTTGCGTAAAGCCGTGTTGTAGAGGACACTGTAGTTATTTTAATACATATTTAAACTTATTTCTAGATCCCTCCAATACATCTCTGCTGCTTCATATTTAAAGGATGTGACCCCCCCTGAAATAAAATTATAAGTATTAACCTACTTGGTTTCATGGAGAGTAGACTCCGCCAAACAAAGCTCCTGGGGTCCTACAATAAGGTAAGTACGTTTAGGTCTCAACGCCACATAATAGCAGAACACGGATTGGGAAAAAATTTGACTTTTGGAATTGAAAAAAATTGATCTGTAAAAATTCCAACTTTGAAACCTGAAATGTGCATTTTCTGATGTAGACCCCATAATTTCCAAAAAACATGACATATCTCTCTCGGCTGTATGCGGGAAATGTTGTTGAATGTTGAAACAGCTAACAGAATTTTGGAATGACAAACTTTCAGAGCTCTTCTCCCTTTCTCAAGAGCTCCCGAAAGCTTTGTCATTCCAAAGTTCTGTTAGTCCAATAAAAAAGGTATTATCACAAGATACTTATTCCATCTGTTATTTGATATTGACACCACTGGACTAATACGGCTACAACCTCTACTATATATATACATACTTCATTATATGACATATACGTTTCACTAGCTGCTAAATGCGTTTCACTATTTAAGATAAATGTGCTTTTTCAGTAGATATAAATTTTACTGTGATAAATGCATAATTTAATCATGTGATATATGCAAGCTATTTTAACAAAAGACTGCACACCCCTGCTTGGACAGGCAGGGACTAAAAGGTTCGCGGATACAGAGAGGACACTTTCACTCAATGAATTAAATCATACCTATAGTTTATTAACCAAATCAAAACGTGTGCATGATAACCAGCAACGAAAGATTATGCTCCCCTCTCTTCCTGCACTGGGAGACCCTCAAAGCTATACGCAGCTTTACAGCTTGAGACGGGCTGCGTGGCGAATGCCAGGCACCGTGCACTTGTTCATGGCAGAGTCTCCTCAATGCTGGAAGGGGTCCACTTTTATACCTTTTTAGTAATACTTGAAATTCTATGTGAATATCTGTCTATGTGATCATGCTGATTAACAATTGTTTATAAATTCTGTGGTTAATTAAAAAGAGACAGGATCCTCGTGCTGTGCTCCCTATCCTGTCAGTCGGGTTCTCGATCTTCCAGCATTCCGGGTTTAAGGACATATTCAATGTTCAGCCAAACTAGAGCATTTCACATAACACCGCCTTGATTTAAAGTCCCTGTTATACTTTATACAGAGAATAGTCGAAAACAACATCTTAACACCAACATGCCTTCATCACGCTATTAACCCTTTCACAATCCCGAGTCACAATTCTCAAGGGCACTACACATGCTTTCACTATATGATATACTGTATAAAATGTGTTTCACTATATGATATATGCAAAATTTCACTGTCTACAGTTGTGCTCAAAAGTTTGAATGCCTTGGCAGAAATTGTGAAATGTTGACATTGATTTTTAAAATGTCAGCCTTATTTAAGGCTAGTGATCATATGAAACCATTTATTATCACATAGTAGTTTGGCTCCTTTTTCAATCATAATGATAACAGATATCACCCAAATGGCCCTGATCAAGAGTGAATGTTTGGCCTTGTTGACACATAAGGGGACACACACAGGTTAAAATGGAAATTAAAGGTTCTTTTCACACATCGGTGGCTTTTTAAATTGCAATTAGTGTCTGTATAAAGAGTCATTCAGTTTGTTAGCTCTCACGTGGATGCTGTGAGCAGGCGAGATACTGAGCCATGGAGAGCTGAAAAGAGCTGCCAGAAGACCCGCGTAACAAGGCAATGGAACGTTATAAAGATTGAAAAGGATATAAAAAGATATCCAAAGCCTTCGAAAATGCCAGTCAGTAATGTCCAATCACTTATTAAGAAGGGGAACATTTGGGGATCTCTTGATTGAGGTCAGGTAGATCAAGAAAGTTTTCAGCCCCAACCGCCAGAAGAATTGTTTGGGATACAAAGAAAAACACGCAGGTAACCTCCGGAGAAATGCCGGCTGCTCCGGAAAAAGACGGTGTGGTTGTTTCAAGGAGCGCAATACGACGATACTTGAACAAAAGTGAGCCGAGTTGCCAGAATGAAGCCTTTACAGATGGAATCGAGTGAGCTTCTGGAATATTCTTTTGTTAACATGTTCCGGGAAAGGGCAGGCATTCTAGAGAATGAAAACAAGTGGATAGACACCTAACTAGTGTCAGGGAATGTAAGCATTGAGGGAACGAGAGAATAAAGAGAGTGCAGGGCTTCTCAGATGGTGATCCGAGTACTTCATGTAGAATATCCCACAACTCAAATGGTTATTTTACTACCTACTTTGTTTTTGGAGTTAATGAGATTTGATTAAAAAAAACCATGAATTGCCCTTGAACAATAATTTAGAGCTCATCTGTTTCAACTTAATGTGACAATGTTTATTATGTGTCAAAAAGATAAGAACAATGCTTATTTCCCAGAGCTTGAGAAGATCCAATTCCCGCTAATCTTATATGGGACATAAAGAATAAAAATAACTTCAATAGTCAAAGAAACACAAGGACAAGATGTAAAAGCTAGAAACATTTATTTATAGACGGGGAGGTTTGAATTGAGGGGATGGTAATTTACAGAAGAAAGAAGTTCACATTCTGCAAATTTCACATTCTTCTGTTTGGGAAAAACAGTTCTTCACTCTTCGCTGTCAACTTTCTGTAGAGAAAACACCAAATGTTTAGTTACTAACAAGTCACTTGATTTGAAAAGGTAACGTGTAGCCAGACTATGCTTTTATCTTACCTTGCCACCGATATCACGGCTCTTTGCTCTGAGTTTGTTCACTTGAGACTCTGCAATGTCGGCTCTCTCCTCGGCCTCTTCCAGCTCATGTTGGACCTTTCTGAAGCGAGTGAGGTGGGCATTTGCCTGTTCCTCCTAGGCAATTAAAAAAAAAATTAACCGAATCTCACTTTATGAATCAGGAAATATACTGCTGCCGTCTGCAATTCACTGATGTTCCCTGTAATTCAGAGAACAGATTAACAGATTCTTAACGCTCTCCTGACCAATCAAGACTCTTACCGATTCCTCGGCCTGTCTCTTGTAGGCTTTAACTTTCAACTGAAGTTTGTCCACCAGATCTTGCAGCCTCAGGACATTCTTCTTGTCTTCCTCAGTCTGAAATGTATGAAGAGAAAATCAATAAACTTTATTAGGGCCTCCAATTTATAGTATTTTTTATAATCTCCTAATTGTTTAGCTGTTCTCAAACAGTTTATGAACACCAGATATTGGCAGCACCTCACCTGGTAAGACAGTTCCTTCACTCTCCTCTCATATTTGCGAACTCCCTTCACTGCCTCTGCGCTGCGCTTCTGTTCATTATCCAGCTCGTTTTCTAATTCACGAACCTGTTAAGTCATGGATGGAATTAGGCCAAAAGTTTGAAGTTTTTTGACTGTAGCTAAATCATAATTACTTTCTTCTGCTCACCCTGGCTTCCAGTTTCTGAAGCTGCTTCTTTCCACCTTTCAAAGCCAGCTGTTCAGCTTCATCCAGGCGATGCTGAAGGTCCTTCACAGTCTGTTCAAGGTTTTTCTTCATCCTCTCTAAGTGGGCACTAGTGTCCTGTTCCTTCTTTAGTTCCTCTGCCATTAAAGCAGCCTTTCATAAGAGGGAAAAACACCATTAGGATTGTTTATTTAAAATGCATCGCTTCAAAACATTGATAAGAAAATACATACATCAGTGATGGCCTTCTTGGCTTTTTCTTCTGCGTTTCTGGACTCCTGAACTGCCTCCTCTACTTCATTCTGGAGCTGGGCAGCGTCACTTTCTAGCTTCTTCTTGGTGTTAATGAGACTTGTGTTCTGAAGTACAAGAGTTGATTTGTTTTAACTTCATATTTTAACATCCAGTATATTGTGTTTATGGATTTTCTTACAAGGCATTTGTACCTGTGAGTGCAGAAGCTGTACACGCTCACTTGCATCCAGAAGCTCTTGCTCTGCAACTTTTCGGGATCTTTCTGTCTGTTCCAGGACAGATCTGAGCTCTTCAATTTCAGCCTGTTGCAGGTTATTTCTTCGTTCCACCACAGCCAGCTGCTCTTTGAGATCTTCCTGGGCTCTAAGCGAATCATCCAGATGAAGCTGAGTATCCTGACGGACCAGTAAACATGTGGAATCAGTGCAGTGTCTCAGATACAGCCATTTTATCACCCACTTCAAAGTCAAAATGTGTAATTTACTTTCAAAACTAAAAATGTTGATTGGACTGATTGGTTAACCTGGTTTTATAATAGATTCTAAAGTTGATTTACGAATTCTTCATTGTGTTGCAGTTGTTGTATAGTTTGTAGACATATGTACTTCACAAAGACTACTGTTACAACTGATGGAAAAACTAAACACATTCTATACAGTGAGTTTTTTCAATGTAAGAAATTCCAAGTACCTTAAGCTGAGCCTGAACGTTTCTGAGCTGTTTCTGTGCCTCCACAGCTTGGCGGTTGGCGTGGCTTAGCTGGATTTCCAGTTCATTCAGGTCTCCTTCCATCTTCTTCTTCAGTCTCAGAGCATCATTTCTGCTTCTGATTTCAGAGTCCAATGTGCTCTGCATGGTATCAATGATTCTCTGGCTGTTCCTCTTCAACTGTTCAATTTCTTCATCCTTCTCAGCAATTTTCCTGTCCACCTCAGATTTCACCTGGTTGAGCTCAAGCTGAATGCGCAGGATCTTGGCTTCTTCGTGTTCCAGTGATCCCTATTTAAGATAGAAATAAGTATGTATAATAGTCTTATCTGGCTTCATGTTAGGGAGCTGTTCTGTGTGGTTTACTCTAGATGTACCTCAGCCTCTTCCAAAGCAGCTTGCAGGTCACTCTTTTCCTGTTCAACCACCTTCTTGGATTTCTCCAGTTCGTTGACCGCCTTTGCAGATTCACCAATTTGTTCGGTCAGGTCTGAGATCTCCTCTGAAAGTGAACAGTTATATGGATGATATTTATATCCACTTTAATTCACAGAAAACCTAACACAGTGAACATTGACACTTCATCAGCACTTAATCTCACGTTGCAGGTTCTTGTTTTCCCGTTTCATGGTTTCCAATTGCTCTAAAGCCTCCTCATAAGCATTCTTCATCTTGAAGATCTCTGTGCTGAGAGAGCGGGAATCCTTCAGCGATGCCTCCAGCTCAGACTGGCTTTCTTCATATTTCTGTTTCCATTCTACAAGGACCTGTGGAGAAAAGAAAGTTGAAATATATGTTTATCAATTTATTTCTGAATAGTTATAGCCGGAGATAAAGCAGGGGTAGGGATATCAGATTCAATACCTTATCGAAGTTCCTCTGTTTCTTATCAAGGGCGGCTGCTGCGCTGTTTGCTCTTTCAACGTCCACCATGAGATCCTCCACTTCAGCTTGTAGCCTCTGCTTGGTCTTTTCCAAAGAGCCGCATTTGGAGTTCACAGCCTCCACCTGCTCCTCAGCTTCCTGTAGACGCTGCGCCAGCTTCTTCCTAGAAAGTAATGGATGGAAAAACCTTTAGGGTCAACAGCCCTCGCAGTATCAAACAGTGCTCATGTATGGAGTAGAACATACTTGGCCTCTTCTAGCTCCTCGGTGCGCTGAATGGCATCTGTTTCATATTTGGTTCTCCATTGGGCGACTTCGCCGTTTGCCTTGGACAAAGCACGTTGAAGCTCAGCCTTTGCTTCTTGTTCCTCCTCATATTGCTCACGGAGCAAGTCACAGTCATGGCGGGAAGACTGCAGGGCGTGAGCCAGTGCGTTCTTGGCCTGTGAGTGTAGGAATGGTTTCAAACAATCTTAAAAGTTGTTGAAAAGCTCACAACTTTAAAAAACAACAACTTGTATCAATGCCCCCCCCCCAATATTTATGTACCACTGTTTGCTTATTGTTTCACATTACAGTTATACATGTATGGTATATGTGTAGCAATTTGTAGATTTTGTGGTCTTACCTTTGTCTCCTCTTCCAGCTGCCTCTTTAGTTCTTCGGTCTGTTGAGTGAAACCCTGCTTTCCTCTGGTCAGCTGAGAGATCAGGGCTTCTTTTTCTTCCATCTGACGGGACATCTCTCCTATAAAAGAAAGACAAATGTTGAAAAATCTACCATTTCTATAGATGGAATATGATTACACACAAATGTATTAATCAATGCATTGAAATGATTGTCAGTCAGGGCTAGAGTTAGATTATCGTTGTCTGATGTGCTGTTTTCTACAGTATCTGTCATGCCATTTTGTCATATTGTTTGTACCGTATTCAAATATATTTACCGTTCTCGGTCTGCAGTCTGGCTCTTTGAGCTGTGAGGTCATTGATAAGCCGTTGATGTTCATCTTCTTTTGCCTTTATTTCACTAAGTTGATCCTCCAGCACACGGCTCACTTTTTCAAGATTAGCCTTGAAGGATAAATGTGAGTGTTAAACTTGCACTGATTAGCTCACCACAGTACTTATGGCACCACTGATTCCATCGGTCTTATTGTACCTTTGATTTGGAAACACTCTCCAAGTTGCTGGCTAGGTCATCAATTTCCATCTTCAGCTCGCTTTTCTCTTTCTCCAGTTTCTGTTTAACTCTCTGAAGATTGTCAATCTGTTCTCCGAGCTCAGCGACGCTGTCGGCATGCTTCTTGCGGAGAGCGGCAGAGGTGGCTTCGTGCTGAAGAGTGGATTCTTCCAGGTCTCTCCTCAGTTTCTGGAACTCTGCTTCACGCTTTTTGTTCAGCTCAATCTGAGCGGAAGTGGCTCCTCCAGCTTCTTCCAGTCTTTCACTGATCTCCTCCAACTCCCTGGAAAGGTCGGCTCTTTGCTTCTCAACCCTTGCACGTGCAGCTCGATCAGCTTCTATCTCCTCTTCCAGCTCTTCAATGCGGGCCTAAAACACGCATTCATTATGGTTAATGTTATTTTATGAACGTTATTGGTTATGCCAGCGACAATCATCAAGTGATTTGGTACAAATGTGACCATACCTGCAGCTCCTTAATCTTTTTCTGCAGTTGAGATCCCAGGGATTGTTCATCTTCAATTTTGCTTTGCAGCTGGCTTAATTCAAAGTCTTTCCTGTGTGTGAAATGCAGCACTATGAGTAAACGGCTCGATAAACTCCGTTTCATGATCAAGACAATAAAAAAGACAGAAGACTAACTTTTTGAGTTTTTCCTCGGTTTGCTGTTTGTCGTTTTCCAGGTCCATGATTGTTTCCTGGGACAGTTTCAGGTCACCTTCGAGTTTCCTTTTTGCTCTCTCAAGGTCAAGGCGAAGTTTCTTTTCTTGTTCCAGCGACCCTTCCAGCTGTGCATTTAAGAAATCATTTTAAGTGTCCTTAACGTTTCTAAATATTAAAAGCGTGTTTATAGGATATCTTAAGGGCACAATGTACTTACATCATCCACCTGCTGCTCCAGCTTAGTTTTAGCTTTTGTCAGGGTGTTGACTTTGTCTTCTTCAGCCTGAAGATCATCAAGAGTTTGTTGATGAGCCTCTTGAAGGGCCTTCTTCTCCTTAGAAAGCTTTGAGATGTTCTCATCAAGCCCTGCCATTTCTTCAGTGAGGTTTTTAACCTTAACAAATAAAGAGAAGAGAGTTTTTAAAATCCATGTGACTGAAATGTTTGATAAAGTAATTTGTCAAGATGCTTATGTTTCCGCTTACCTTGTTTTCTGTGGCATGCTTCTCCTTTTCTACTTTGGCTAAGGTGAGTTCCAGATCATCAATATCTTTCTTCAGCTCAGAGCATTCGTCCTCCAGTTTCCTTTTCTTGGCTGTTAGCTCAGCGTTGCTTTCCTCCTCATCTTCAAGTCTTTCTGTGAGCTCTTTGATTTTAGCTTCAAGGTGAATTTTGTTTTTGATGAGACCTTCGCATCTCTCCTCCGCGTCAGACAGATTTTCAGATTCCTAAGTAAATACGAAAAACATTTATCACTATTCTGCCCTTCTTCGTGAGTTTTAGTACCGTCATCCCGTGTGAAGTACTTACCGTCTGAACCTGCAGCTGTAAATCATTCTTTTCCTTGAGGAGGGAGATCATTTTCTCTTCCAATTCCTTCCTTCGTGCTTCTGTCTTGGCCAGGGTTTCCTTTGTCTTCTCAAACTCTTCCTTCATGTTGGCCATTTCCTTCTCTGTCTCTGCGCTCTTTAGCAGGGGTTTAATCTTGAAATAAAGCTTCATCCATGGCCAGTGTTTGACATTCATGAATGACCGAACGTTGTACTGGATAACAAACAAAGCATCTCTGTTTGGGGAGTAAGTGGGCACGTGATTAGAAGTGGTGTTTGAAGGTGAGTGTGTGTTTCTATAGAATTTAGTTTAATCGTTACCTTCTTTCTACCATCTTCTTGAACTCGACTCTCATCAAGAAACCTCTGCACAGAGCCTGTGTACGAGTTATTAGTTGTGCCAGCTTATCATCTCTCATTTCTTCCAGGACACCCAAAAGACCAGCTTTGAAGAAGACCTGTAATTAAGGCAATCTAGTAAGAAGTTCTTCAGGGATATAGTTATTGATTCAAATCTAGTCTTATATTGAAGTGTTTTTTTTACCTTAGTATGACCAAACTTATACTGAGTGTGATCAACATCGATAGAAGACAGCAGTTTCTCTGAAGCCTTCTTGCTGTCAATAAACTGTCCATCTGGAATGGCACTGGCATTTAGCACTTTGTACCTTCACCAATAAAAAAGAAATAATCAGCTTATATAGGAGTTTTATTGCGTGTTTCCTGAAGGTAGTAAAAGTAACCTATATTTTAATATTTCAGGTTTTAGTAATAGTTTTATGATCTTTGCTGTGATAGAATAAGGATTTACTGATGAGACATGTACAAGTAAAAGTGGAAGGTTTTCGGCTGTTTACCGTTGTTTGAAGTCACCATAGAGGATCCTGCTTGGGAAACCCTTTCTGCAGATCCTAATACCTTCCAGCACACCGTTACACCGCAGCTGGTGGATAATCAGATGGTTCTCCATGATTCCTGTGTGTAAAGATACATATAGTGATTAAAGCGCAACGTATAGAGGCCATTTCTTTGTCCATTTGCGGTTTGAATTAGACAAGATACCTGGAGTTTTGGTCTCATTGGGAATCAGACAACGCACAAAGTGAGGGTGGGTGCTTCTCAGGTTGGTCATAAGTTTGTTCAAGTTTTCCTAGGAGACAAATATATTAAAGGGGTTTTGCCTTGATAATTAAATTAATGTATCTGTGTCTAGATGGAAAGGGACAGAAATTTTGTATTTGAACTTACCCTGAACAGAGCAGACACAGTCTGGAAGGATGACCCCTTCTTCTTCTTTCCTCCTCCCTTTCCGCCAGTCTCAGCTGTAATGTCAAATGACATGTCTTAAAAGCACATTTCTGAAAGGTTAAAAAAGGTTGAAAAAATGGCTAATTGATAAATACCATCTGTGGCAGAGTAGCTGCAGTAGAGGAAGGACAGGAGTTTCACAGAAGACTTCTGGTAGAGGCCGACTACAGTCTCGTTCAGTGGGTCCTTGTTCTTGTCGAGCCAGCCAGCGATGTTGTAATCCACGGTACCGGCATAGTGTACCAGGGAGAAATGAGCCTCGGCCTTGCCTTTACCAGGTTTGGGCTTCTCAAAGTTCTTGCACTTGCCCAGATGTTGGTCATACAGCTTGTTCTTGAAGGACACGTCGGTAGCCTTGGGGAACATGCACTCCTCTTCAAGGATTGAGAAGATACCCATTGGCTGATAAGAAGAAGACAAACTCATTGAGTTTCAGTACAGTGTTTTTCTGTGTGTTGGTGCTCGGAAGCCATCGCTCAATCATCTACCTACCTTTTCAATTAGCTCGATACAGGCAGCCAGATCCATACCAAAGTCAATAAACTCCCATTCAATGCCTTCCTTTTTGTATTCCTCCTGCTCCAGGACGAACATGTGGTGATTGAAGAATTGCTGCAATTTTTCATTGGTGAAATTGATGCAAAGCTGTTCCAAGCTGTTAAGCTGAAGAAAAAGAACAAATGATTGTGTGATCTGGATACACACATTATCTTACAACAACGCTGCAAATAAACGGGATGCTTACATCAAAGATTTCAAAGCCAGCAATATCCAGCACACCAATGAAATATTGCCTTGGGAGTTTGGTGTCCAGCTGTTGATTGATACGAGTGACCATCCACAAGAACAGCTTCTCATAAACGGACTTGCTCAGGGCACCAATGGCATTATAGACCTGGGGAGAAATACGGCATGTTAACCTATCTGCATATGAAACTGTGTCCTGCCCTTATATCCATACATTGCGTGTATTACCTGTTGGACTGTCTGTCCTTTGGTGACATATTCGTTTCCGACCTTTACTCTTGGGTAGCACAGAGCCTTCAGCAGATCAGCAGAGTTCAGACCCATCAAGTAGCCAATTTTATCAGCAACTACAGAGAGAAAGCACACAGACAATAGAAACAATATAATTTATCGCACTGGGACCAGAGACAGCGCGTTCTGCTAACGGCAGATTGCAGGAACATCATTGTGAAATGAGAAAAAAAATGCAGTAACATCCACTTAAAGAAGCCCTAGAACCATTTAACATCCCAGTTCTATACAAAACTTTTATGCTTTTAAAGCATTAGAAGAACTCTTGTGAAACCGAAAAGTGAAAGGTATACCTTCAGTGCCATCAGGCTCAGCCTGCTCCTCTCTTTGCTTTTGCTTAAACCTCATGTTTCCGTGGTGCATGACAGCTCCGGTCATCTTATAGATTCCCATCTTCTCTTCTTGTGAAAAGCCCAGAATATCGATGGCATTCTACGGAGACAAAGATGTGACAATCTGTATCGATACTTACAAGCACTGATTAATGTGTCCCTAAATGTGTGTTCTGAATACATACATCAGTGGCCATCAACTCCTCTTGGTCATCGATACTCTTTACAGCAACCTCACCCTGACTGATGAAGGAGTAGTCGTATGGATTGGTGGTGAGGAGAAGCATTTCTAGATGTGAAGATATAAGGCAATCAATGCGGTGTCTTAGTGTCATGATGCAGTAGTTCGAGGCATACGTATCAAACGGTGTGCTTCGATTCACCATGGAGGTTCGTCAACCAAACCCAGCCGTGATAACGTTGGCTTTAGGTTTTAAACTAATGGTTGGCAAAAACGAATCTAAACTTACCAATAAGCTCGGGTTTCTTGTTTGTTATGATTTGGTAGAAGATGTGGTAACTCCTCTCAGCTGACAGCTGGAACGTTACTCTGGATTTTTCCAGAAGGTCTGCAATCACAGTGAAATATGTATGAACAGGAACTCATAAAGCAATGAAAGAAAAGTAGTATATTTTTCAAATAAGTCTAAATCTTACAAGTTTCAATATCCGCAGAAGCCAGTTTTCCTGTTGTTCCAAAATGAATTCTAATGAATTTACCCTAAAGACAGAAAAAAGCCTTTTAATGGGTTTTATCGCTAAGCTTCCACAGAGGAAACATTGTTTTCTGTTTGTGTAACTTACAAAGCGAGACGAGTTGTCATTTCTCACTGTCTTGGCGTTACCAAAGGCTTCTAAGAGAGGGTTGGCCTGGATGATTTGATCTTCCAGAGTTCCCTGTAACAAATAAACACATCCAATAATTGATATGGTGTCACTTTGTGGCCTTAGAATAGACGTGGAACAAGGATGTAGTACATAGTGGAGCATGTCGACCGGTGGTGGAGGCAGATGGCCTATCATTGTGTATCTTCCAGATCTTTGTATTGTGTGGCCGTGCATCTTGCCTGCTCTAGACCAGTGGTGGCTGTCTGTGGCCTAGCTGTGAACTTCAGATGCCGGCCATTTTCTAGGAATACCGTACCTGCAGTTTGTTGCCAGATTCCTTCTTCTTTCCGGGGTCTCCAGCAGCTGCAATTGTTGCAAAGTATTGGATGACACGCTTGGTGTTCACAGTCTTTCCAGCACCGGATTCTCCACTAATGAAATTGCAAATAATAAAGGATTATTAATCTTTCAACCGGCAATCAAAGCACAATAATAATTTGTGGAAACTTTACTTACGTGATCAAAATAGACTGGTTCTCACGATCTGCGGGAAAGAAACAAGCAGTTAGAGAAGGTTTATTTCTGCACTGATAAGGCTGCGGAAGCCGACTTACCTGTCAGCATGAACTGATAGGCGTTATCAGAGATGGAGAAAATGTGTGGTGGGGCTTCCTGACGCTTCTTTCCTCTGTAACCAGCTACCACTTCAGGGTTGTACACGGGCAGCCACTTGTAGGGGTTCACGGTGACACAGAAGAGCCCAGAGTAGGTCTGGAAATATCAGCAATAAAGGTAGATATGAGACAGAGTTGCTGTCATATTTTGTCCCTGTTGCACAAACTTAAAATGAAAAGTCGCCCAGATGTCTGCTTCATGAGCTGTAGTTTCTTACGTAAATCATCCAGGCTGCGTAACGTTCTTTGAGGTTATACAGCACGGACGCCTCATTGAGATGGGTCAGCATGGCCATGTCTTCAATTTTATCGAACTTCGGCGGGTTTTGGGGGTAGACTTGGCTGTCTTTAACAGTTAAAGTCTGCAAGAAACAAATAGATTTATTTAAACTGAGTCTAATTCACAATTGATTTTTGTCATGCTAAATGTTCCCTTTTGCACTTACCCTTCCATCATCAGTCTTCACGGTAACTTTGCCGCCTTCTCGTGCCGTTATAAGACCCTTCACATACAGCACTTTGTCGTCATCAACAAAGCAGCTATTTTTTGCATCAAAAGGTTTGTTTTGAGCTTCCAGCCTTTCCTTCTCAGTTTTACGGAGAAAGGGCGCAGCCTCCCCGAACACCGACATTTCCGCGTCGGACGACATGGTTGACAGAGTCTGTAGAAAAGCAAAGCTTGTTATTTTTCTATGTTGATATTATACTTTTAAATATGATTTATCATAGAACATATTATCTCTATTATCTTGACCAAAAAGGGCAGTCAATGCTTTACACCTTTTTGCTTTTAAGTATTATTACTTTTTCCTTTATTCCACAACGAGCAAGTAGTGCAGCTTTGTTTTTGTGGGAAGGCTAAATTTCCTACTTAGTAATGTCTCCATAGATTTAATTACTAAACCTCCTAGGAAGTTAAAATCATTTAGAATTCCTTTTTCAGCCTAAAAGGAAGTCTCCTGAATTTGGTAGATCTATTTTAGAGCTCTGCACCTCTACAGCTACAAAATACGCCCCTAATAAATATTATGTGGACTTGGCTAAGCCGAGCTTTGAAGGCTAGGGTCAAGAATGATTCCATTGGGTTTCATCTGACGAATGTTGCCCTGTGAGGATGAAATAGCACCAAGGCCATTGAGCTCAGTAACTAAATGTAGCCACCGATGAGCCTACATCCAAGAGTCTCCCAGCCCCACAAAGATGTTTATACGCAGCCCTTCATTTCGTGAGTCCAAGGACATGGCAGAGTCTGCTCTAGTGATCCGCATGAAAAGCTGGGATGAAGTAATTCCCGAAACCTTACTGCTGGGACCTTTATCTGTGAAATTAGCTTTGATGATATGCTTGAGACCCATAGTCTCCCCTGCATGGGACCCACGGCTCTGTTAGTAGATTTTAGGTGATTCTTGGAACTTCCATATACCCTTAAACAGCCAAAATGTATGGTCTTTTAAAACTTACCTTCTGTTGCTGTTATGGATGAAAATATTGTCTGCCCCCCCTTTCTGTGGAAAAAGAACAAGATGGTTATTGATTATAGTTTTCAGTTATATTTGCCACATCCCCGCGTTGGATGCATGCACTAGATCTCCCTCCGCAGAGTCATTGCTCACACTTACTTTCCGTGTGGTTGCTGCTGATGAGCTCTCGGGACGGTTTATATAGGAACCAGGCTGCTTACTCAGCATCTCCACTTAAGGAATGATCTCGGCCACTGCCTTAACTGACTGTAGAAGCCCTACCCTTTCAGTAAAAATAACCGAACAATTCATCCAACTGCCCTTGTGTCTCGGCTTTTGGTCAGTGACAGGTTTAGCCGAACTAAATGTCAAAATAACTTGCACAAGTGTGGAGTGCTTTGCACATTCATGGTGTATGGGAATCCTCTAAGAAACACCCTATTCCACTTATTGTGTGTTAACGAAACTTGGATGACTTTACATCCTCTTTTATATACGGATATTGGTTACAAATGTTTATTATCAGACTAGAGATTGTAATTCTGGACCTATTTTGATTAAGTGTTCAGGAGGATAGCTTCAGGAACGGCCAGTTTAAGAGCTAATACTGGGGAAAATACCCCCCTTTGCCCATTTTAGGGTTAATACGGTCAAAATACCCCCCCCTTTGCCCGTTTAAGGGTTAATACTGGGAGAATATTCCCCCGTGCCTGTTTTAGGGTTCATTCTATGAGAATATTCTTCCCTGTTCCTATTTTAGGGTAAATACTGGGAGAATATTCCTGTGTGCCTATTTAAGTGTTAAAAAGTATGAGTATATTCCGCCTGTGCCTATTTGAGGGTTTTTACTATAATAATATCCCTTATTATCCCTCTGTGCTCATTTAAGTATTAATCTGGGGATATCGCCCATTAATGACATTAATCCGAGGAATCGCAGGGTTCCAGCTGTGAGGAAAGTCTGATTCTATATGTGCGAGCAGTGCGTTAAATTGTTATATTATATAGAGCTATGATATATCTCATATATACGTTGTTGTGTCATTTCCATGATTACATAATATTGGCAGCCCGTATCTGCCACGATGTCTTTAATCAGTCCATGTCTGCCATGCCATACTTCAGGAAGTCTCCGCCGTGGCTACCACCGTACCAACAAATGAACTTTTACCGGTGGCGAGTGTAATCATCGCGCATGACTCTTTAAAAACAGCGCAGAAACTCTAAAGAAGCATTTTCCTTCATGGCAGCAAAATCACCGCTTGGTGTCCTCTTTTTGGGTCACATGACTGATTTGAATTAAGAGACCCCCATGAATATTTAAGAGTTTGACAGGATTAAAAGACAGGATTGTGTGCAGGTTTCCCGTAGGGATAATGTTCCTAAAGATTAAATGCAGCCAGGAATGTATTACGTGGACGTCGCGTTTTCCTGAGAATAACAGGAAGACTTTTGCAGTAATAATTATAATCTGTGGGGATTATTTGGTAAAATCAACCTCTCATCATTTGCTAGCATTTGAGGTTCCAGTAATGTCCGTGAACCGAGCAAGAGGTTATAAAGTAACTCTGTGTGAAAATAAAATTCCCCTCCAAACACTTGTATCTGTCGCTGTTTCAGAGGAAATATTGTCCGGTGACGAAGTTGCATTAAGAAGTCTTGTTGTGGTCGCCAGATGCAGAATAAATCAACAACTAATGAGAGAACCGTGTGTGCTGATTCACAAACCATATGTAATGGACTGACCATCTGGCCAATTCCTCACTGGATACTCGGCACCTACGTATCCGTCGCACACCAACACCAGTGGGTACGGTCACTGGCGGCCTGGCTCCGGCCACTTTCCTAACTTACGCATATTTAGCTACAGCAAGAGAAGAGCGATAGCGGTTACACTACAGAGCGCTTTGAGTTTACGTCCAGATCATGGTAAAGCCATAAGTTACTTTTAGCAAATCACGGGTTCTGAACCCGGAAATGTCAAATTCTGCAAAGGAGGACTTGTGTTTATGGGGAGGCTTTTGCGAAATGTAATGGAATAAGTTAAAGATCCATACAGACTGGATGAGAGGGGAAGACGCACATGCGACATGCTTGATAAACATACAGTGAACGTCATTTACTAAACATATTGTTCAATATTTCAACAGACTGATTAAAAATGTGAATATATGTCATCCCCACATAAGGTTTTGAGTTTCTTAATTTATTTGGTTTTTTTGTGTACTATCTTCCAAGAGTGCAAGGTTATTAGATAGATGGATAGATAGATAGATAGATAGATAGATAATAGATAGATAGATAGATGATAGATGGATGGATAGATAGATAGATAGATAGATAGATAGATAGATAGATAGATGGATAGATAGATAGATAGATGGATAGATAGATATAGATAGATAGATAGATAGATAGGAGGATGGATGGATAGATAGATAGATAGATAGACAGATAGATAGATAGATGTGGAATATATGCTTTTATCTGTTGGGCTGTGAGAGCCTTGCAGTTGGTGACAGCTGTGAGTGGCTTCTGATAGACGTGGCTGCTGTAACAGTAGATCTTGACGATGTCTTGTGTGTGGTGCTGACAGCCACGGGTGAAAAATGATCTTCTTCCCATATAGCCAAGAAGGTGGCGGAACGAAGTGCCAGCCAGGACTTGGAACGTCTGCCTCTGTTTGTGAGTTTTTAATAGCAGGAAACCGAGCCGCGAGTTTACAAGTGATTAGCATAAAGCTTGTAATTACTTTCTCAGTGTAACGTACCCTGTCCCTCCACCCCGCAGCATAGGTAGCAGCATTCAGCTACTAATTACACCCACTTAAAATGAAGATACAGGGAAGCAGTACCTCAATTTGCATTTTATTTAATAAAGGAACAGAAGAGAAAGGATCGCAGAGAGAAGGGAAGAGAAAGGATCGCAGAGAGAAGGGAAGAAGTCTGCATTCTGCTTGTGTCTTCCAAGCGTCTGTAGTCTGGATTCATTCGCTTTCTCCCTTTTGCAAACAAAGCATCACAATTACATCAGTGCCATCCCGTGTCACCATTAATTAGTAGAAGCACAGTACCCAATGAAAGTAGAAAATGAGAATTTTATCCTAGTGTTAGGGGTTAGTTGGGGCAGCTGACAGAAATCACCCTTCCCTGGGGATTGCTCTTCCTTTAATGCTCTGCCCCAGAATTTGTCTTTATGTATAGTTACAGCCTATTGTGCCTTTTCTTTAGATAAAGAAGTATTTAGGATGTGAATCATTAAACTTAACAAAGTGTGTCATTTACAATGGAAGTAGATATCTTGCCACCAGGTCTCTCCTCAGTTTCTGGAACTCTGCTTCACGCTTTTTGTTCAGCTCAATCTGAGCGGAAGTGGCTCCTCCAGCTTCTTCCAGTCTTTCACTGATCTCCTCCAACTCCCTGGAAAGGTCGGCTCTTTGCTTCTCAACCCTTGCACGTGCAGCTCGATCAGCTTCTATCTCCTCTTCCAGCTCTTCAATGCGGGCCTAAAACACGCATTCATTATGGTTAATGTTATTTTATGAACGTTATTGGTTATGCCAGCGACAATCATCAAGTGATTTGGTACAAATGTGACCATACCTGCAGCTCCTTAATCTTTTTCTGCAGTTGAGATCCCAGGGATTGTTCATCTTCAATTTTGCTTTGCAGCTGGCTTAATTCAAAGTCTTTCCTGTGTGTGAAATGCAGCACTATGAGTAAACGGCTCGATAAACTCCGTTTCATGATCAAGACAATAAAAAAGACAGAAGACTAACTTTTTGAGTTTTTCCTCGGTTTGCTGTTTGTCGTTTTCCAGGTCCATGATTGTTTCCTGGGACAGTTTCAGGTCACCTTCGAGTTTCCTTTTTGCTCTCTCAAGGTCAAGGCGAAGTTTCTTTTCTTGTTCCAGCGACCCTTCCAGCTGTGCATTTAAGAAATCATTTTAAGTGTCCTTAACGTTTGTAAATATTAAAAGCGTGTTTATAGGATATCTTAAGGGCACAATGTACTTACATCATCCACCTGCTGCTCCAGCTTAGTTTTAGCTTTTGTCAGGGTGTTGACTTTGTCTTCTTCGGCCTGAAGATCATCAAGAGTTTGTTGATGAGCCTCTTGAAGGGCCTTCTTCTCCTTAGAAAGCTTTGAGATGTTCTCATCAAGCCCTGCCATTTCTTCAGTGAGGTTTTTAAATTCCATGCGAGGAGCGCATACTCTTCTGCAGGTCGAAACATGGCTGGCTCTTTACAGGCCAAGAGTGACCAAAAAATCAGGAGTAAAGCCCTAGTTCAGCATCTGGACTGACTACAGGGAACATTCCTTGGCTGAGGATTCACTTTAGTCTCAGACCAGCTGTGACAGATTAAAGTTGTGGGTCTTTGTAGTGAGAGATGTACCTGTGAAGTAGGCTGTTGTGGTGGAAGGTATGGCAGAGCCATGTGTAAAAGGATGGTGTACGCAGTGAGGACCTGGGGATGCCATTATAATTTGGTACTAAATGTTGTTATTGGGGTGTTTCCTAACTGCCCTCATCTTTCACTGCCCTAGGTACTTGATGACGAATGTCTTGCTGTTGATAACTGAAGCTATGGATTCCAATAATTTCCCCCAGGGTGGAGGATATTGTTAGTAAAAGCACTAATAAACTACTAATTTACAGACAGAAGTATATATTTTGTAGGGGCTTCTGATTAGAGATCTGTTGTCACTCCATGGGCAATCACGTAGGAGGACACCAACTTAGCGTCAGTCACAAACCTAACGATGCTTCTAGCGGGACCAGAAACACAGCCATATTTCCATTGTGGATTATTTCATGGATTGAAGCAGAGCGATGGGATTTCTTTATCATTATTCATTTACTATTCTCACATTAGTAGGAATGCTTGGGCAAACATGCATAAGAAGACTTACCTCTCTGCCACTGATGCTTCCAAAAAGCCTAGACCATCTAATAAATCCTAGACCACAGAGCTAGCAGTCAGACAATACCAGGGATATCTGTATGCCTAGAGAACCCTTTCGGCCATTAAGCTGTCATAGTTGCCTCCAACTCTGAGGTACTGATAAAGTGAGCAGAAAGGCTAGTGATCAGACCCTAGTTTCAATGTCCTTGGTAATGCATCCCTCTTGGAAGAGATAGCGTTTATCATAGGTACGTTTTTTAATTGTGAAACAACTGATAATAAATCTGACAGTCCATAAAGTCCCAACGTCCCCCTTCTTATCCTGTATGAGAAGCAGCCTTACACCAAGCCCCTAAGCCTGTTTATCTTCTCTAAGAATACTCAATCCAAGTTTATCATCTTCCATTAAACAATGGAAAGACCTGTCCAGTCTGCATGGGAAAGGACCTTACGGAGAGACCAACACCTTCTCCATCGTGCCTCTCCTCTCTATACGATCCTCTCAGCTGAGATGTTACATGGACATTTACCACTGAGTCTGCTCATCAGATATGGACAAAGCATCCTGAGGGACATATCAAGGAGATGGACTTATCTATTTGGGAGTACAACTGTGCCCAATAAACGTGTCAAGAGTTTCCAATGTAGCATGTAGAGCAGACAGCCTTAGATAAAGTCGGGGGAAGGGGTGGGAAATGAATGACATTGGAGATAAAGTGGGAGAGAATATTGGATTATAGGAGGGTAGAGCTAAAATCAGAAAAAGTGATTAACAGAATAACTACAGAAATAATTGGTACCCTCACTTCCACCCCTTTCCATGTCACAACCAGTTCTTTCTTGTCATTTTACCCCAATTCAGTCTTTATTCCTACAAAACTTCCATTGTTGACCTTCCAATATCTTCTATTTTCCACCTGTAATCAAGGGTATGCGCCTCTGCTTTTGGGTGACATCAGCTGTTAGGTGTTTATGGTGTCCACCTGAAAGGGTGAATTTTGGGGCACCTTTTACATATTTTCCAAACTAAGATAAATGCAGCTGAGCTCCCCTTTCTGATTTATCACTAAAGCAGCTTTTCATATACTGTATTACTGAATGATGCTGAATACTGGAAATACGACGAGCTTCGTGTGATGCCTGATTCTGCAACCATGCTAGTATAATTACCCCACGGGTTCACTGTAGCTGCCCCCTCCTGCCACTATTTATTCTAAATACAGACTTTCTCCTCAATGCAAACAGACAATGGAACAGTATGAGAAGAAATGTCTTTAGTTTTACTCTTTACTACTCTATATCTTGCACCATATTTAATGCTCATAGAAATTACTTCCAAGGTTTATTATTCAATGCCCCATTGTGGTCGTTCCATGATGGTTATCTGTTTCAGGGCAAACATTGAACTGGAACCATGTGGATTCATTATGGAAATAGAGAAGACTGAAGTGGTCATTCCTCTCCAGATACCTACCCCACCCCCGACATTCTCTGCCTCCTTGCCCTTCACATCCTTCACCTTCTGGTGACTTTGTCTTTGCACTCCATGTGCTCAGTTTAGCTGTAATTCCACCTCGGTGTCTGGGCCTCCTTCCCTCCTTACTGTGACATTAAGGAAATGCATATGATCTCTGGAGACATATGATCTTCGCATCTCTGACAATTAGCAGTAGGTGCTATTCCTGGCAGCGCACGTCCTAAACAAGGAACAGATTAGCATCCCACGCGGGACCTGGGGGTTCTTATCCTGCCTCATTATCTTCATAACTAAATCAAATCTTCCCTCCGTGGAGCAGGAGATCTGTTTTAATCTCCGCTCAAAGGGTGATCCTTTTCTTATTGTCTGCGAGACTGGATGTGTTTATAACCCAGGACCGACACCTCATACTCTTACTAACTTTCTCTATTCTATCTTCAAATATTTATTGTCTGTAACTCTTTCTAGTACAGGATTTCTATTGTAAATCCGATTTGTCGGCTGGGTTACTTGGCGATTTTAAACATAATCCATGGATGTTGGATTTGCTTGGATGATGTGTAAAAGCGCAGTGTGAATTTACATGAAAACAGCTCCAGAACATCGTTCACCTCCATACTGAGCAGCGCATCACCTTCAGAATCGTCTGTCTTACCCTCCAGGCTCTTCGGTGTTCATCCTAACCCAATATTTAGTACGTTTCTATATTCACAGAGTATCTGTGGCACAGCTACCATATGTCATGCTTTTTGGAGTCATTTGGAATCTGGCTGGGATGCGGAGAACCATGGGCAGTTACGTGTTATCACTGGGACACGCTAACCAGATGAATGTCCGTGTAAAGGTGCGGTAGCATTACAAGAAACGCGCTCTTTGTGGAGTTGGGTGTTTTGTGCTTTGTACCGGTTATCACAACGTTACATCAGGATACACCATTGCTTGATCAAGGAGTACCGTATTGACATCAGAACCACGATCATAAGAGCCTAGAGCTGAGGACCTGGTGGCAGAGAAGATAATAGTTACCATTGTCTAGGTTAATTTGAAACCAGTCCGTATCGCGATGTGAAGCAGACATGGGCCATGACCTGATAAGTAAAACAGGAACAAGAAGTTCCATTGAGGGTGTTTAATAAATTGATAAATTCTTCCTGGTGATTATTTTCTGTAGAACGGGTCAGTGAAGCTGTGAGTTTATTTTACACCCAGGGGATCTACACAGTGGCAGCAGCCTTCCTTACACATATTATACATACTGAACACTCTCAGCCAGACCCAGGACAGCCCAGAGGCGGCCAAATCCTTCCTACACCCTGCCTTCCTCCATGTCTAACTGGAAGAAACCGCCGTGAAAAGAAACTTTCTCTCCGCAGTCTGACATATACGTCACTGTGTTACAGGTGGCCATAAAGGGGTTAACCCTCTGCACAAACATGCCAAGAATCAGTCTGGCCAGTAAGGGATCTGGGGCTTGAAATCCTTCAGGCATGAGGAGGCCTGACCTTGGGGTCACACTTCAGAGGTGCTGTCCTCTGCTCTGTGACAGATGCCACATTCTGTCCCTTTCCATGTTTCTCCAGTGCAGAGGGGGTTAAAATAACAGCCCGTATCAGATTTCAGCCTGAAGACGGGTCTAACCTCGAGCTGGAGCCCAACAGGTTCATGAAAGGGAATTATACTTCTCATGACTGTCTGCATGAAGCACTATCCGTGTTCTTTAGAGTATGAGGAGACCTTTGCTATGTCATGGCTGTCACAATGTGACGGTCTAACGCTCACATCCCCGAGGAGTCTCCTCACAGTGATTAGATCTGATTCTTGGCACTTACAGTATTACAAAGTTTGTGTTTCTGCCAATATATGAGAACCCTGATTACATCCAGAAAGTACAGGGTTCTATTAGGGTTAAACATTAGTGATTAGCTTTCGCTGTGTTAAATATTGCAGCAGTGAAGCGAATCAATCTTTATACCTGTTTCAAAAAATGGCATGAAACCAAAGCGTGTATCTCGTAGGTTGTTTTTTAGCGTCCGTTCCTTTCCTGGCTCTCAGTGGCCAAGGATGTGCTTGTCCTTGATCATTAGTGGCTTCTACATATCCCTAATATCCCTAATATGTAGAAGCTGCGGGAATTGTTGGTGCCAAATAAATAAAAGGTAATAAATGGTCCACCAACAACCGTCCTAATGGAATTTTTACGTTTCAACTCAGGTGGAAGGAATCACTTCTTTCGATGTTGAATAAGCAAGAATACCTTCATTGTTTCCAACTTCTTTATCAATTGCTCTTCTGACATTTTGTGACATTCACATTATGAGGTTCTGCACATTATGATATCTAATAAACAAGCCTGTCTGTGTCCTGATGGTTTCACTGGGGGGGTAATTGGCATCAGCCCCGTCACGGCTTTTGCCTGGGTAGGGGGGACAGCAGCCTCTGCTTCTTTCCATAAACTAAATATAAAATCCCTTGGATTCTCACCTTGGACTCATGTTGGTCACCGAAGCACCGCAGGAGGTCACAGCTGCGCTGCACACACCACGGGTCGGCTTCTTGGCTGGGATGTCGACTGTTGAGGAATTGGCTTTTACTGCACTGTATTTTCTAGTAATCTGGCACATTAATCCCCTAAGCCAGACTTGGCCATCTCACATTGCTGGCACCTTCAGTGTCCACAGGAACGGAGTGAAAGGAAATGTTACATTTACACATAGACAGCGTGACGGGCGTGGGAAATAGCTTCCCGAAATTAACATCACAAACCCAAATAGTGGAAACATCGAAATAGATGAAGAATAAGGTGAGGTCTCATCTATCCTCGCCTCATTGATGACCATCGGACAGGAGCCTTATCTGGCACAGAACCCAGCATGTCGCTCTGTCCGTTCATCTGTCTTATGTATAGTTTCTCCATAATGGCCTGATATTGTTAAAAGGAAGATTGTCACACGTGCCACAAAGGTGACCCATTAACCGGTCCTACAGAATTAATTCTGTCCTGTAAAATAAAATAAAAAACTAAGGAAAGTTGGAAAATGGGGCGACATTTCTTGAAGGTGACATTGAGACTATCTTGAGCCCAGCTGTCCTGTTTAATAGCAAGAAGATCTGAAGGAACTTGGCATGCACGGATCCAGATACCTCACCAAGAAAGAATCTTAATTCCTCTCCTTAATGTTACACGTCCCGGGCGCAAGGACAGCAGCGAGGACATACCACACATACTACGGACCATCTCTTTATTGAGCGAGGAGCTATCTCTGGGCATGACGGTAAAATGAATGCCTTAAGGACATATTTTAGGTTAAATGTGTCCCAAAAGGGCAGAATATGAGCCAATAATGTTGTGTAGTGTTTCACAGCGCAGTCACAGGATGATCACGGCTCCTCTGTGTGACCCACGGTTACCGGAGAAAATAATACTTAAATAATTTTACTTTAGATGACCGAGAAAGGTGAGGTTACCGTTACAGCGTTTTTAGTTTGCCCGATGAGGAATGAGAAGAACACGCGGCTGGTTGAGCCAGAAGTGGAGACATCCCAAACTAGAACGTGATACCCTGTCAAACACTGCGCCATGATCCCGTTTCATCACCAATAACAGTGGGCAGCTTGCCTTGACCGGAAAATAGAGACTGTCCCTTATTAAACACAACAGGTAGGACATCCAATAAAGACACAGCCATTATATCCCATGATCCTTCAGTGCAGATGTCATCAGAATCCTACCGTCAGCCCAAGCAGGAAGTTGAAAGCCGCTTCCTGTTCTCTCTCCGCATTGTTTTAGCAGACGGTGCATGAACCTCTAGCACTGGAGATTGTTTCCGGCCGCGCAGGTCCCTCTGTAACGCTATTATCACAGATACCTCAGGGTGAGGGGGTGATTTATACCCTGTGATGGGGCAGCAATATGGCGGATCCCTCACGCAGCACAACAGGAATAAGGGATGGGCTTTTATATTAATATTAAGGTGCACAGGGAAATAACACCCCTCCCCCGTCCTGTCTGTATATTGTCACTATTAAAGTTATTGTTCATTTTCACTGTACCCCTGTTGTAACAGCGCTACAGCATCTGATGGTGCTATATAAACATATTCGCCTGTGATCTGTGGTGCCTGCAGTGTTACCGTTTGTCCACAAGATGGAGGGAGAGACCCACAGAAGGTTAATCCTGAAGCGTCTTTGACCTCTGAGAGAACAAGCCAATTTACTTAGATTTTTGTATTATATTACTATAATTAATATTTTATAATAATTATTATTTCTGATAACAAATAATGCTGGATTGCGGCCATCTCACTGCAGCACACTGTCAGACTTAACATGGAAAGTCAGGTTTCCTTGGACATAACCCTACTGTAAGAGGACATCTTGGCCGACAGTGAAAGAAACCTAAATGTTTTAGCAAACGGTGTTGCTATAATGCCTCGATATCGAGGCATTCAGCAACACCGAGATCGTCTTCAAGGGCCATGTCTGGCCTCTCCCTGGGGCGATCACTCACCGAACACTCACTCCAGGACACACTGTGACCACTCTGGAGAGCGATCACATCCCCTACTGCAAGTGATTTTGCCACTTGGAAGATGGCGGCGAGTCCTTAAAAAAAAAAAGTTGGAAAAGTTTGCCAGAGCGCTAGAGAACTCCACCTGCAGGTTGAATACAGGTACTGCATGGAACCATGCAAGTCAATGGAGCCCAGCTATCTAATGTGATTAGTAAAATATTTAAAAATAATAAAAAAAGAAATAGGGGGAAAAAGCTTTAAAAATAATTATGCATCAGAGAAACCATCCAGTTCCAGCAAAATGTAAAAAAAAGTCCAAATAAGAATACAATAAAAAAAATGAAGTTTATTATTATGAGCAAGTGGTAAAATTAGATTTTTGTATCTTCCCAAAAATCTTGACATGGAAAGAGTTAAAGTAAAAGCATTTCAAATACCGAAGGGGTGTCTAATTTAAAAAAAAATGAATGGTTTGCCGGGGTAAATTGGATTGGCCAGGACTGACCAAAATGGGGGGACGCACTACCCAAATGTGGCATTTTACCTCCCTAACAACCCGACAAACCCATGCATGGGGGGTATTACTGTACTCGAGAGATATAGCTGAACACATATTGGGGGTCTGTTTGAAAGTGATGTATACCAGGAGCTATAAGTCCATACCTGAAGAGCAATTTTAGTGATAAATAACCCCCAAAATAAATTACTACCGCAAACTTTGGCAAACGCTGGTGATATAATCTCATGCATGGCAAGGGTTAAAATACCAGCATTTGAAATACCTTGAGGTGTCTAATTTTCAAAAATATATGGCTTGATGGGGTAAATTGCATTGGCCGTCTTTAAAAAAACATTGGGTATACTCAGGACAAATAGTAGAATCTATTTAGCAGGTTTTTTCATTAGTTTTTTTTTTGGATGAGTAAAAGATTTTTCAGGTAAAAGTACGAAAATGTGTTTCCTTTTCCATCATATTTTATTATTTTTCTAATTATTGAATTACCCTTTACCACCTTTGCTGGAAGGCTTTCCACCTTATACAATGCAGTGTATTATTGTTTCATACAGAGATAGGGATTGAGGCTTCTCTGTACCCCATTACACTGTGGGTGCTTGGTTCTGAAGAGATGAGTTGTCTGAATGACCCCCGGCAGAGCTGATTTTGGGTGTTATCCCTGTTAGACTGGTGGCCGTTATTGGGACACCCGAGCTCATGCGCCATTGTTCCCAGTTTCCTTGTGTGGTAGCAGCTGTCTAGCTGGGAAATAGTAGCAGTATGGGATCTGGCGCCAGTAACGGCAGGGAGCCCTCAGCACAACGTGTAAGATCACAGTAACGGAACTCACACGCTTCATGTAAAGAGAACGAGGAAGACGGAAATCACAAGAATTCACGCAGAGACCTGGAGATTTGCATTGTCTACAAACTGTCTCAAAAGCGCTCCGTGTCGTCCCATTATCTGCTCCGTGTATTATACAGAGTAATGAATACTGTCTTGGCCTCTCCTGATATACTACATGCACAGGTCACCAAACCCCCATCGCCAGACTCAAAGAATAACCGGTCTATTCACGAGCTTAAAAATCAAAATGGAGAATAACCGGTCTATTCACAA
>VKOC01000117.1:0-26844 GCA_009364415.1 Spea multiplicata
TATTTATATATCGCCGTCATACTCGCTGTACAATGTGTGTTATTATTATTTATATATCGCCGTCATACTCCGCAGCGCTGTACAATGTGTTATTATTATTTATATATCGCCGTCATAGTCCGCAGTGCTGTACAAATACTTGTACAATTTTCAGTCTGGATTAATCAATACCAATAATGCTCAAAAATAGAAACATTTATTTAAACTCTGAAGTGGAAGTAATTTACTAATCAGTGATACATCATCCAATATGTTGCAAGCGGCACGCAGTTAAATTCATTGTCTGTCCATCTGTCTGTCCATCACTGGGATTTGTATTTTAAGGGCATAAAATATAAGAAATTATAAACTAAGGAATGCAGAATCTGCTCAGATTTTCAACACTATTTTGATTTTTGAAAGTGGAATTTTTGATTAAGGCTCAAACTTCACGCTTTGATCTACAAGGACGCGGATCTGCATTTTGTTAAGTAAATAATCAGGATTGTCAGGCTGTCCCTCGATCCGCGTTCAGTCTAAAACTTTAATAGTCTCCATGCGCGGTCACATAAGAGCAGAGCAGCCGCCTGTAAAATATACAAAGGGGTTAGTTTTAGGAAAATATTTTTCGGGCTACAAATTTTTTAATATTAGCTTATATTATCGTATTATTGACAGTTTTTAGCGGCAGATACTTAAAAGTTTTCTGCAGATTTAATTTGGGGTGATTTTCACTGTTTGAATAGGGTGAGATCCCATTCTTCATGTCACACAAGCCCCCCGGAAGGTTTCGGATTTATCCGACGGGATCACTGTCTGGCCCCTAAACACAGAGAAGCAGCACCCCCAGAGCAACCAAAATCCAATAATAATACTTATTATAATAAAAATAGCTGCTGTTCAGTGTTCAGTTAGGAGGCTTTGATGTGTTTCACTTCTGCCAGGACTTCCAGAGGCTTCTTGCCAGGAGCTTAACATGTGACCAGCCAGTCATGTGACCCTGCAGCCTCCATCTTGGAGCATGTGCTGTGTGCGTGATAGGTAAGGAGTGTGCACCCCGCACACACACCAGACACGCGCACACACCACACACACACCAGACACGCACACACACCACACACACCACACACGTGCACACACACAACACACTATGCGCACAGCACAGTAAGCAGCCGGGAAGGCACCTAGCGCATGCGCACAAATATCCACCAATCATAAGCCTTCGGCTTGTGTGCGAAGCATATTCTTGTTACATTAAATCGATGCGCAGAGATCTGATCCCTGCCGGGTGCGATCCGTTGGATTATAAGTATTACGGTCCTTTATTCCTGCCGATTAGTTCATTCATTCGAGTGGAATGCGGAATATGCTGGAATTCTATAGATATAATAATAATAATAATAATTGAATTATTAACGCTCGTTAGTATCGTAATTAATGTGAATGTGGAATGGAAGACATTGGTAAATTTCATGAATTACTCAGTTCCAGGAATTCACAATGACCCACGGGCACCGACCGCGCTCCATCTGCGTGCCTCAGCGGGATGGATCCAGGTAGATGAAAGAACACGGAATAAACCCGGCAGATCCATTCACATAAAGTCGGGCTCCGGCAGACGCCGGGAGTCTCGTGGATCGAGTTGAGTCTTGCGGTGGAGCTGGTTGAGAGTCAGTGGTCAGAGTTTTACCGTTGAGCCCTCGCGTGAGATTTCCGACGAGCAGCATTTAGTTCCGGGCCGGATCGCCTTCCCCCGAGGAGTTCCACTTAGACACAAATTCATTACTCCCCACAGCGTAAGGCGACGACCCTCGAGGAGATCCGCCATTTTATTCTTTTCTCTGACGGTTTAATCAAATAAAAACAACATTTTTAAGAAGTGTTTTCAGTTTCTATAGCAACAGCCTACCACCTGCTTTTGTGTCAAATGACAAAAGTCCCCAGTAAAAAGGATATTATTAAAGAATTGTTTGTGGGAAGTTACTGGGAATAATGTTTCTGATTCTGCATTTAGTTACAAAAGTGTTAAGTGGTAAATCTGACAAGTCAACAGGACCCCAGACATGATAAAACTGCTGATATGGCAACCCTTCACCAATGACTTTCCTTGTGTCACATGACTTCAGGCTGGAGTTATGCATTCCCTGGGAAAATATAAACCTCAAAACAGAAACATGATTTCCGACCAGAGTTCCAGCATTTCTGGGTAACGGAGCATTTAATTGATTCAAAACCGTGGGCACATCCGGTAATTTAAAAGACTAATTTTATGGTAATTTGAAAAAATTAGGAATTGAGGGATTCCACCTCCCAAATAATCAAACACAAAACCACACTTGCCCTGAATTTGGAGAAGAGGGAAATTTAGAAAGAATGTAAATATTCCATATTATTATGGATGCACGGAATAGCCTTTCAGTGGAGGTGGTAGAGCATTTCCATTGTACAGCACTGTTAATGCAAGGCTTATTACCTTTCGTTTCTGTCTTATGATGTTTTGTGATGCATTTCCTGCTTACCTGTTGTACAGCATGGCGGAATATGATGGCGCTATATAAATCGATAAATAATAATAAATCAATAAATAATAATCAGGTCAAATGTTTTAAACAAGCAGATAAGGTGGTCCAATTAATCCTCTTGTCTTGCTTCCTTATGTGGTTCATCTCTCACCTCCAGGCAATGAAAGGGTTAAATGTGGGCTAAATGTGTCACGTGATTCCAAGCCACACCGTGGAAAGAAAACAAGCACATTTGGTAAAGATGACACCTTTACTGGCTGACTGCGTTGCCTTAGATTGCAAGCTCTTCAGTCTACTGAGCTTTCTCCTTCAGGAATGCTTTTCCTTAGCTACCCAATGGCATTCACTGGGTTAATATTCAGTCCCCCCCCCCCCCTATTATTAGGGGCCAGTCATGAGCTTTCCCTGCGTGTAAAGACGGAGCACACTGACCAGGGTTTATTATGTTTGTCCAGGTTTGGGCTGCCAATCAGAGCAGAGTAAGAGGGCGGAGACACCGCTGGGCCCACCCCAACCTGCACATGGCCGGCTAGTGTATGAGAGAAGAAAGGAGGTGCGGGTCACACAGCCTGGAGCAGGTAACGGGCGAGCCGCTGCGTCTCGGGGGTTCTCGTGTTGGTTTTGAATACGTTTAGATTCATTCCCATCACTCTCAGGCTTATGCTGCCCCTCGGCTGGGATTTCACAGACAGGCTGGTAAAATAACAAATAGCCTATGATCAATAATAGCCCTTTGGAAGCCATCGCAGAGCGGCCGCGGCCCAGGCTTCGTAATGTGTCGCCAGACACGTCCCTGAGCCGCGTGGTTGGCTGCGCCTTGCGTGGCCCCCGTGTCGATGGCCAACACAATACGGGGGGGGACCCCCTTTCTCTTCAGCGCTGGGGTTTGCAGGCCATGCGTGCTTCCCGTATACCGCACACGAATTGGGAGCATGACTGGAGCTCGTCGAGTCTGTGGGGTCCAACTCCCATCATGCTACGCTGTCTGAGGTCCATGTATACGTCCCCTTTAATGAGTCACTCTATAGATCCACGTATAGAATTATCTCGTGGTTCAGCCGCCTCTCGGGGAGATGCTGACCTCTCGTCTCGCCGCATCTGGTTTATTTCACGTTGCGTTTTATTGAAGATTTTAAAGCTTTTCATTTTTACCCCACCCTGCGTTTTTTTGAGCCCCTTCACCCATTGAGGTCAGGTGGTTGGCTAATTGGGGGCTGTACCGTTGCCCGGGGTAACCACAAGCTCCCTTACTCTTTTCAGGAAGCCGTTACCGGAATGTCAGCTGACCCGCCGGTGCCAGGGGGCGGTGACTGAGTCGGGGGTCTGGACGCTGCTTTTGGTGATAGGTACGTCCTCTTTCTACTGAAACGTGCAGCTTGGGCTCCTGCGTGCGACCCGCCAGTCTGCCATTATTTGCCACCGCCGAATCCTGGTGCTGCCGTCACTTTGCTCTAAAGGAATCCCTCACAAAAAATTGAGCAAAATGTTGCGTTGTGATAAGTAAATTCTGTGTATCAAACCCCAGCGTGTGTTACGATTGTATAAAGTGCACGGTAACAATGAGTCGAGGGCCGCCAAGCTTCTGCTAAAGAAGTTACTTTGCAAATTCGGTTAGAAAAGTAACTCTTCGGTGACCCTTCAAACCCGAACACTCAAACTATACAAAGGGAGAACCCAACAAGCTTATCGTCTCTCCGGGGGGGGGCTTTAGGCTTTAGGTTTTATTATATTTCTGTGAAACCTAAAATTCGGTTCATTAAATGAATTGATCGAGACCCGGATGCCGCTCGATAGCAGGTTTATCCTAAATAACTATTTAGAGCGGGTTGGATGGGATTCGCTTATCTCGGAGTCCGTGTGTTACCTGGTTTTGCCAGGTGATTACACAACATACGTGTTGCTAAAGTAAACATAGGACTGTTGGGAGGAAGATGTGAAACCGGTGTTACCAGCTGTCAGGGACGCGTTCCGCGGTACGCGGCGTCTCCTGTGTGATCCCCGTGACAGGCGGCGTTGTCTCGAAACCTTCCTAAATAACTGCCCCCAGTCCGTAGTCTTTTCAGCCTTTTATTTCTTGGTCGCAGTTATTCTTCTCCTCGTTTCCACTCTGGGCCAGGACCTGCGGGGTGTTCTAGATACATTTAGCTGTAGGTGTTACTCCCCCCGGGAGCGACTTTCCTTCACAAAACAATCCCATCCAGATTTTGGGTTCTACCTGATCCCGGTGGCTTTATAAACCTCTGATACTCTGTAACGATTTGCTTGGTTCAAACATTTATTTATTGGAAGAAACATCTGTAAACATCTAGAACGTTGTTTACACCGCGGATCGTGTAAATATTCTGCTGAAATGTATGATTTATTGTCTGTGATGTTTGGATTTACATTTCTCCTGAAGTAACTCGGAAAAAAGGTCTCGTTTTCCAAAGAAAATCCCTAAATGTTTGTCTGGCGCTTCGATAAAATTCTCCCACCTGAGCGCAATCTTGAAAGTGTTTTTGCGATGGCTCCGCACAGAGTCAAGGTCGCTGCGCGTGCCGGAGCCGCTCTTATCAGAGGATGATTCACGTGCGTTCCATGAGAGAAGCGAAGAACGGCCAACGGATCAATGTCCTTTTGTCCCAGCGTAACAAAGGCTCACGTCACGCGCATGTGTCCCTCGCTCCTCTATCACGGCTACCCGCTGGAATTAAGTGTGTCTTGAAAGCCATTTGCTTGGCTCTTGATCAGAGTGAACAATGTGTGTGATGTGTGGAACAGGTGCAGATGGCTCTGCCGCGCATGGCAGGTGGGGGTGGGTAAGAGCCGGGGCATAAACCGTTTTGATTTATCACATTATTTCTGTATTTATTCAGCTATAAATACTTATGGAATTCATGTGTCGGAGAACAATGTAGATGTAGATGTTCAACAATAACACATTGTGCTCTGCATCGCGCCGTGTAAATTGCTGATGTCTCGTAGAAATATCTGGAAAGCACTTGCATTGTTTGGGACCCTTCAATGGCCGCTCACACGGAAGCGTCGGTGACGGCTCCTGGTCTTATTAGTGTTGGCTCCAGCTTTCGACGATGGGTCTGTCTAGATATACCGTCCTGCTATGACTTTATACTTTGATGTTGATGGAGATCCAGAGCCCTGCACAGAGGTTAATTATAGCTTTCCTGAAACAAGGAGATTAACCCAGAAGATCAAGTGTAATCCGTTGTCTTAAAGTCACAACGTGGTGCGGAGAAGCTGCCATCACCCATAAGTCCTGACGGCGCCGAAGAGCCCACGGGGTTCACATGGTTCTGTCAACAGCTCAGTGATATCTATTTTATAGGGTGATGTACAGAGTCAGTGGGAACTTTACATTTGTTGCTATGGTGACTGCACTACTCTAACCCATAATCCCACTGAATTCTGCTTTGATTACTTTACTGGCTCTGGGGCAGTGTTTAACGTGACAGCGAGACGAGTATCCGATGTTTTAGGAATGTTACCATAAAACTGCATTTTGGAATCGGGAAGGATTGGTTGGATTATAAATCACTTCAATGTGTGGGGGGGGTTTGTGGGGTGGAATTTAATGGACTTCTTCTTTTTATCTAAATTACTGTGTAACCAACTTCTATTGTCCACCCCACAATGCACTGGTAATTGCCGAAAATCTCTTTAAATCTAAACTTCAGGAAGGTAATAGCCTCTTACATCATTCCATAATAGGTAAGAGTCTCTCTTTTCTGCAAATTAAATTTTTTGGAATTACTGGGTTTTGGTAGCACGAGGGAAGCCATTTCCTGTTACACAGGCTACTTCCTGATGTCTTACAGCCACTTCCTCTTACCAAAGTGGGCTAAAAAAACCCACTAGATTCTAAAAGGCGTCAGAAAATATACAATAGGTGTATTTAGAAGGAATTGTGGGGTAATATGAGCGCTCGTCCTTATTACAGCCCCTGCCTTTACCCCGGATTACAGGCACTTATCCCACACCGTGCTAATTGGTGCTTAATTGGAAGGATGAAAGGAAGTGATATCTAACCCATAGCCGAGTTGCGTCTTGGGGTTTAACACAACATTGTCACGCCATGTGCAGCATATTCATTAAAAATCCACGCTTGGCTTGTGCCGGGTTATACGTGACTTGTGTTGGTTACGGGAGGAAACCCTCGTGTGTTAGAAGCGGTAACCGAGCTTTCTCTTCGCTGTCACTTCAGTTTCCTTCCTTGTCTCAAAGCTCATAATATTCTGCGTTTCTAGCCGCCTGGATAACGGGGTTTATTTTGTGATGCACTTAGATTTATTTCTCGCTGTCACAGAATAAGTCCAGCACTGGGGGTCTCGGGGACAGGGATTTACTGCGGGCCGACAAATGTCACCTGTCTAAGGCTCTCATCCCTCTGCCTGCCCCTCCAGTAATCTGTCCGGTTTTGGGGATAACTTCACAAGTTATCAATAATATTTTGGATGTTTTAGGGACGGATCATCTGAATGGCCCCTGATCGGACAGCGCTTGCTGCACGGGATCCCACGTAGTCTTAATATATGTAAATTACCATTCATTGATTTACCTCCATCATATAAGAGTCTCGCTCTGCCCCCATTGCCCCCTCTTCTTGCTTTATGCTTTTCCCTGCTTAGCTCTTATCACAGAAAGTGTCGTCTCTTTTGTGGGCTGGAGCCCAAATGCGAGATCTGTGCTCCTTCGTGATCCTTGAGCTCTGTCTGATATGACATTTGTCGCCCTCAGCACTCTCAGGCAGCACGAGGACCACAATTTTTGTATCTTTTTGTATCGTTAGTTGGTATACGATGATGATGAGTAAGGTTAATGAGTAAGACGTGGCTTTATTTGATGTTTCACACTTTCGCTTGCTAAGCAGTCCTTGCTCACTCGTTTCTATGATCTCTGCAAGAATCTGGCTTTCCGAATCCTCGGCGCCGGCCACGAGAGTTTGTGGCCTGCAGTTTCTGCCAGCCGCCTTTGCCTCTGTGCCTCGGATCTGTGAAGTCACTTCTCCCCACTCTCTTCCAGATGTCAGCATGTTCTTCGACGTTCTCTGTTTGGAGGAACGCTGAGCCAATCGAAAGCTCAGAAACTGCACGCGGTCTGACAACAGGTGAGTTAAACGGGGGGCAAAAGAGCAAATGCATAGGGGGGCTGTTCTTCAGCATCTTCTATGTATTTGCAAGGATAACACCAAGTAAATGGACCTCCTGGCTACGAAATGCATAAAGCTGGAGAGTCGATAATGCTGGGTGTCTCTTTAATATGCTGGCCGTGCTTTCCTTTTTGTTTTGACGTTGGGGTTATTGTGAATTTGTTTAATAAATATTAGTGGCTCTTCATTCATGGCTTCAGAAAAATGAGAGAGCAAAAAATGGCCTTTTGCTACAAAATAGAGACTCCAGAGTACCGTTTACAGTGTGAATGCAGGACGATCCATACATTGTGCTGATGTCTTCTCCTCCTGATCTTTACATCTGCATCTGGAACGCTTTCCATGCTCTGCATTCACACGAAGTAAATTACCTCCTTTTTACCAAATGGGCGCATATTCAAGAAGGGCCCAAAACGGACGATTGCTGGTCCTGGAGCCTCCATTCCTGGCTCATACCCTCTGTGGGGCTCGTTTTGGAGTCTGATGATACAATACAGCTCAGCAGCCGCCCTGCTCCTAATCCCATCAGGCTGATCCATATGACAAAAGAACCCAGTATGTCAAAAGAACCCAGTGTCTGCCCTGGGACAGATCTCCTGCGCAATCACAGGAATCACATAAACATCATATCTACAGGACACAATAACGTCATTTTTAAATATTTTATAACATTTCATTTTTATATATTTTTTCAAATATTTTTCTTTTCATTTAGGAACTTTGAAAGTTGCTCTTCTCCCCCTGTGCTTTCTGGTGTTACCCCGCAGCACAAAGATGAAGAGTATCATTTTTTTTTATTTCACTAGACATTTTTCACAATGCTGAGTAAATTTCCCTCTGTTTTGTAGATTTCTGGACTATTCACAGTATCGAAGTCCTCGTGACACAAGAAGCGGCTATGGCAGAGAGTGGCAGCGGCACCTCTTCGGTTGGCGGAGTCACAAATCCGGCCTCTCTCCCGCCTGGCGACGCACAGCTTATCGCGTTGATTGTCGAGCAGCTTAAAAGCCGTGGTCTGTTTGACGGATTTCGGAGAGACTGTTTGGCTGACGTTGACACCAAGCCGGCTTACCAAAACCTTCGGCAGAAAGTGGATAACTTTGTATCCACTCACTTGGATAAACAGGAATGGAACGCAAGTATGAACAAGAACCAGCTGCGCAACGGACTCAGGCAGAGCGTTATCCAGTCGGGCATGCTGGAAGCCGGGGTCGATAGGATCATTTCCCAAGTTGTAGACCCCAAACTCAATCATATATTCCGCCCACAGATTGAAAAGGCCATCCATGAGTATCTCGCTGCTCAAAAGGAGGAGGAGGTGGTGCCAACCCCACCACCCCCTCCACCAGAGCCCGAGAAGCAGGACCCACCGGTGCCATCTCAGGGGGCCTCGTAGGAGTATAGTCCATACACAAGAAACTGTCGACCGTGCCGTTAAACTGCCTCCATGTGGCTTACGTGTAAAGGACAATAAACTGAAATAAAGGACAGCGGTGTGGGGCATCGATGCTAGTGGGTGCCGGGGTGTGAGTTAGTGTGGGGGATCTTAGTAACTCAACGTAAGCGTTTGTTTGACTTGCGGTGAGTGGAATTGGGCATTAAAATGGGAGCATTGAACCATTTATAGATGGAGGCCTTTGGGGTTTTTTTCTCTGCATGTATTTTTGCTTTTAAAGGTGATTTGAAGTCTGAGCGATGGGAACCGTTTAGATTAATGGGGTTCCAATTCCTAGGATCCTTAAGATTATGTCTGCGGGCAGGTAGACTACCTAACATATCGTCTGAATGTGTCCGCAATCGTATTGCATATCAGCAAATTAGCTGGGCTTAATTTTTTTTGGATTTATAATAGTGTTTTGTTTTTTTTTTTGTGATTTGTATGAAAATGCAACAAATTACTTTGTGCTGGAAATAAATATTTTTGTGAATGGAAGCTTTGGTTTGTCTTTTCTGTATGAACAGGATTCCGAATCATAAAATAGCTGTGAAGAAAATGGTGTGTCGGCATTGTGTTTGAAAGTGTTTGTTTTTCATAAGCTCTTTCCTGTTTGTGTCATGTTTAGAACATACGAATGTATCGTAGTAACATAGTAACACGGTAATTTAGGTTAAACAAAGAGACATGGCTGTCAATGACACGACAACCTCCTTGCTTATAAGTCTTTGTAACAAGCTCCATATAACCTAGAAGGGGCCGAGGAGGGTTGTTGGCAGCAGCTATGGGTTTCTGGGCTTATCGCTTTGCGTGCATCGCTTTGCCCCGGGGTAGCTCGGGTTCTGCCATCATACTTACCGTTTGGCAGTAAAGTGCAGACGAAGGGAGTCTTTGGAATCTGATCTTTTTTTGAGGTCCGGTAGCCTCAGCCCGGGCTCTGACATTTCCATCGAGGAGTGTAGGAGTTATCGCTTACCTCTCGCCCCAAACGTCACATTCTTGCATCCACTCAAATCTGCATTTGGGTAGAAAAATCCTGATTCCTCTGCGAAAAGGCAGAGGACAAAAGCGGGATTGTTTGCCTCCTGGGCTAAAAGCGTCTTCCAACTCTCTGAATTGGAAATGCAATTCAATCTTCCGAGCACCAGGCACGTCAAGCGATGGCTTCAAAACTCCTGCCGTTGAATTGCCGGTCATCGTCAAAGCGCAGGCAGTCGGGTGAGACGGCACACATCCAGAAATGTATTTATTCTTTTCAGCGGGAGCTTTAAAAATATTCAGGAGATGGGAAGGGGTTCATTGTGTAGTGAGACGTATTTGCTGATGGGATGGCAGAATTATTCCCTAGGTGACAAATAATTGTGAAACGTGGCTTGTGGAGAGTATATCCAACGCAAAAAAATTCTGGTCTGTTTACTGGAAGCTTTGGGGCCCCTTTTTATTCTATTTGTATGATACAATGTATTTCTATGATACAAAGTGACCTATAAAATATGTCTGACTGCACTAAAGTCTCTTTCTTAACAGAATTTTCATGGTTTTTGTAACATTTTGTTAAACAGCGGATAGAAATCCGTCTTTTTACCCCTCGTGTGCTGATAACGCCTTTTGGATGGGACTTAGAATGTCTTCCCTTGGCCGGGTCTCGATGCTGCCGTTTCAGTACTTTCATCGCACTGCAGGGGGCGACACATTTAATGGGATTTAGGAGATTTCCAATGGGTTTCTAGAACTCCTTTAGGATTAATGGTCCAGACAGGATCCCAGTTTGTGGAACTTCACTCAAACGTTTTGAGACTGAAACGTAGGCGACCCAAAAACATTTTTAAAAGTGAGCTGTAATTTAATAAATATAAATATGTATTTAATATTATTAAATAAATAAATTATGTAATATAATAAAAGTGCCACGTGGGAGTTTCAGCGGGGGTTTGATAAAGCCGCCTGCATGCCATTTAGCACCATGGGGTTAACACCTTCTGTCTCTGGGCTTCTCTAGCAGGTCCCGTCATGGCGTCCGGATTACTGATACAGAATGAGCTCCCAAACTACCCGCCACCGAGCGTCTCCAAGCCGGCAGCCACCAGCTCAGGTAACCTCTTTATCTGTTCAGCTCCCGGGAGAAGCGGGACGTGAAGCTCCTTTAAGATCATTTGATTCTTGCTTTAATAATAAAAGGGGTTATCGTGTGAACATCACCAGCACTGCATGACTTTGTTTCACCTAAACATTGCTCCTCCGAACATCAGAAAGGCTGAGTTAGACGACAGCCGACACGGACAGATTTTTGATCACAATTCCAGTTTTCTTTTTACAAAAAAAAATATTTTAAATTGCTATTCCCCTTTTGCATGCAGCACTGGAAGGGTTAATTGATTTACGCAGCTGTCCAGTTATACGTCTGTTGCTGTATCCGGTGTAATATCGGTGACTTACACTGTTTGTTTCTATAGTAACCATTCAGCCTATCGCGCCGCTAGAGGCTACAAACTCAACCATATAGATCTATACAACTTGAACGCAGAGCAAGTTGTATTTGCACCCCGCGCATGCAGCAGGCTCAGTTACACTTAGACCCGATCCTTACTCAGCTGGCAACGCAGCCCCTGCCATGCAGGCTTCTCCCCGGCGACTTTCTGCCGTTAACGGTCTAAGCAGATTTTTCCATGGCCGGAGACATTCAGCATCCGACGTGTTCAGCCGTATCCAGCGCAGGCGCAGCTCAGCGGTAGAAGTGCTGTCATCGTCCATGCAGAGGGTAATGGTGGCCGTGGCCGCAGTCGGCACAAGCGACGCGAATCCAAACTTTCTTGCGACAACACGTAAAGACCTTCTTTTATTCTGCACATTTCTGTTCTCATAGAGTTAATTGTATTGCCGCTGATGGGGTATCTGTTCCTCTGGAGCGTCTCGGCGAGAGGCAGAAGGTCTCTTACTGGGCTCAGTGGGTTATCAAAGTGTCTCCAACTCTCCCCGGCTGATAAGTAACCTTCACCGCACATCACCGGGAGCCGCCTTCGGTGAACGATGCCGCGCGTTGGGTATCTCGGAGGTTTCCTCCCCGTGATACAGTTACTGTTTTGTGTATTTTAGGGGCAGTGGAACTGCCCCCTGTCTGTTTGAACTTTTAGGGGCTTCATTCCTTTTTTTTTTTAACTGGATACATTGTGACGCCAACATTCTGTGTAAATCCCTGAATAACGGTTTCAGGCATTTTGGATGATTTGTATTTTCTGTAAATGTAGGATGAGATGCTTTTTACTTTCTGTGGCAGGGAGGGGAAAATGTATTTTAAGTGGGCTGAGGGATTGGCAAACGTGTGGCCCTCTGTGGTTTTGGTGGCACTCGGACCCATGAGGGTTTGGATGGGCACAAGAAAACTGAGTCTCTTAACCTGCGTTATTCAGCGTCTGATGAGCACAGAGGAGCCGCTGCTCTTTTTTAAAGACACAATATGGTCATTGCTTAAAAGTCCGATGCAGGGATGAACCGGCTCCATTCATGTTTCATACTTATTAGATGTTTTGTTCATTGCAAGGAGCCTTGTGAGTGTTAACTTCCCTTATATATATTACTGTAGTTGCTATTATCGGGGGATAATAATGTCTAATAAAAACATGAACTCGTTCTGTTCGCTTTTAATTAGAGAGTTTGTCTAAATCTGGTTCTGTTTTTTGTTAGGAAGCAGCAGACGCCCGACCTCAAAGTACACGAAGGTCGGGGAGCGTCTGCGCCACGTTATCCCGGGACACATGCAGTGCTCCATGACTTGCGGAGGGCGAGCCTGTAAGTACGAGAACCCGTCCCGGTGGAACGACGAGGATCAAGCCGTAAAAGGACTTTACTCCTCCTGGTAAATAAATGCGCCGGCCGGACTAACGGCTGCCGGGGTCACAAATAATGGTGGGGGGTCCAGATAATAATAGATGAATTTCTGCCTGTTGTTTTTTGATTGAGCACAATGTATATAACGGATGACAAGATATTTGGGCCAAAACATCTCGCCTGTTCTTAAAATCCTTAAACCTCAAAGTATATCTCGAGCCGTAGATTGCGGAATAAAGAGTGTTTGTGGTGATGCCCCGGAGTCATTCCCGGTTAGAAAATGTCCGTAATAAGCGGTAGCCGCGGTAATGTCCTCTAATACCTCCTGTATATGAATTTCTGTGACATGTCAGCCATCCGTGGATTTCAATGCTTTTTTAACTATTTGTTTCCAGGATTACAGACAACATACTGGCCATGGCACGGCCTTCAACAGAAATCATTGAGAGATATCATATCATTGAACAGTTCCAGAGGTAACTATTAGCACCATTAACGGTCACATTGTGAATGAAATATATTTGCCCCGGGCTGGATGATGAGCGCGCGTGCCGCTGGGGTAACAAGCTAATGTGCAAAGGGATTAACAAGGTTTCGCAGCTTTTTTGAGTCCTGCACCAGTAATTTAAGAAGCAACAAAGATTTCGAAACTTTGAAAGCGAATAAAAATGTCTGCAAGGGTGCTAACCGGGAACGATTGTGGGTTAAATGGTTTCATTTTTGCAGGCGATAAAATGCAGCAGGTTAATGTAGACTCTCTCTTTCTAGGCTCGGTATAAAGAGCGTCATTAATTTGCAGCGTCCCGGGGAGCACGCCAGCTGCGGGAATCCTCTGGAGCAGGACAGCGGCTTCACCTACCATCCTGAGGTCTTTATGGAGGCTGAAAGTCAGTGTAACCTGCTGCTTGTCCTTATTAATTATGAGTGGGCCCCCGTGGCTGTGCCTAGCAGGGTGCGCTGGGTGACCCTGAGCTCAGGTGTAATGGTGGCGTTTAGTAGGTCGGGCCACTTATTTTTAACGGTAATTAAAATGAATCTCAGACGCCACGCTGAGCTCCTGCAGGTCGTACGTAACATTCCGGCTCTATATATCCTGCCTGCCGGTAACGGCCATCATTCTACAGGCGAGCTGAATACAGCTGAATGTCATTTAAAATTCCTTTTATTGATGATTTAGCAGATTTTTCATGTTTTGTTTTTATTTAATATTTTAGTTTTTAATGTGAATTTTTTTGCCGCCTGCTTTAATTTATTTTTTGGATTATTTGGATCACGTGGAAATGTTACTCTAATTACTCTGTTACTCTGTTGGAGTTAACTCTCTACTGTGTACATCGAGTGAACGTTTGTTTTTACTCCCCAACTGACTTTTTTTTCCACTTTTTTTTTAGTTTACTTCTATAATTTTGGATGGAAGGATTATGGGGTCGCCTCTCTGACAACAATTCTTGATATGGTTAAAGTCATGGCTTTTGCGTTACAAGAAGGCAAAGTAGCCATTCACTGCCACGCGGGCCTCGGCCGGACGGGTAACGTCTGATAACGTTTTTGCAGAATAAATTCACCCAGTTTCCTACAGTTTGGGTGGTCACATGTTCAGTAAAAAATGTATGCCCATCAAAAATATGTATTATTGCAAATACGTTTAAAGAATATACGAAATCAAAGTATAAATACATAGTATAAAAAAAACTGTATTACAGTAAAAAAATTAACTAGAAATACAGATCGTGGGATTCACAGGAAAGCGACTTAAAATGATCGCTTTTCCTGCATCAAATAATAAAAATGTAACTTAAACCAACACCTTTTTCCACCGAAGTAATTTGGATGTTTTCAATGTATTTCCTACACTAAACCTGTTTGGTGGTTGCCACTAACACTGCCACCTTTTACTCCCCGCGTATTAAACGTCTGCTGAATATCGAATATATCCAATATTAACAGAAATGTATCCGCCTTCCTAGGTGTTTTGATCGCCTGCTATTTAATTTTTGCAACGAGAATGACGGCAGATCAAGCGATTCTTTTTGTTCGGGCGAAGCGCCACAACGCCATCCAGACTCGGGTGCAGCTGCTTTGCGTTCGCGAGTTCACCCAGTTCCTGACTCCGCTGCGCAACGTGTTCGCCTGCTGCGATCCAAAAGCTCACGCCGTGACTTTAAGCCAATACTTGATCCGGCAGCAACATTTACTCCACGGTTATGAAGCCCGATATATGAAATACGTGCCAAAAATCATCCATTTGGTCTGCAAGTTAATTCTGGACTTGGTTGAAAATAAGCAGGTGGTGGAGGGGAAGGTTCTGGATGTGCCGGATCTTTCTGCCGAGATAGAGAAGACGGTGTCTCAGCTGCCGACCGTCCAGTTGGATAAAGTGCTGGCCATCGTGCCAGCAGATCCGCTTTGCCATTCTGCGACCACCGCGACCGGTTACTTGACTCAGGACTCGGTGTTATCCAGCGAGCAGGAGTTCGACCCTCTCTGGAAGAGGAGGAACGTGGAATGTCTTCAGCCTCTGTCCCACTTGAAGAAGCGTTTAAGCTACAGCGACTCCGACCTGAAGAAGGCAGAATTCCTTCTAGAGCAAGGGGAGACTCCTTGGACAGAACCGGGCCAAATATCCTTCTTAAATAAACTCAATCAGTACGTAACCGTTAAACAATGCTTTGTCTCAGGAAGTAACGATCTAACTCAGCAGATGCCCCAGCCAAACTTTGAGAACAAGCCTTCCGTGCACAATGCCTTTTCGTTCTGGACCCAAAGTAAGTTGGGCAGCATCGAGGCGCAGCGGGAAGGCTCTCCTCTTTTCCACCGGAGGAAGCTCCCCAGGGACATTCAGCGCAGCCATACCTTTTCTTTGGGGCACTCATCACTGTCAGACAGCGGCCAAACACACTTACCTGATTCTGAGTTACTAAGCAGGGTTAAGTCAGACGCTGGTGCCCAAAGTGCCAGGGACTGCGCAGGGGGTCCCCAGAACATCCATGTGCTGGAGGAGAGAAGTGCTTCCTCCCCGCAGGATACAGACTACATGTCGCCTAAAGCCACATTTTACCTGGGGAATGGAAGCCAAGATCAGGATGAGAAATCAGAGGCTGCCCTGCAGTCAGAGTTAGGCACAGAGGCCAGAAGATTGCAGGCCGCTAAAGCCCTCGCGGGACTTCACATGGATGGCGTGGAAGGTGTGACGGAGAAGGTGCAGTTTTGGCAGGTAAGTCCACTCACAGACAGAGCCCCTCACATGACTTATGACTGGGTACTAATTATCAGCCCTACGTGCTGTTAAGCGGAGGGTCTCGCCTTCTTTCTGAGTGACATTTTGTGTCGGTAAAACTAAATGGTTATTTAAGAAGCTTCCCAAAGATAAAGAAGCTTAGCAAGCAACCAGAAGGGAGTTAAATCCCAAAACGGTTATCAAATAACTAATCACTGAAATGTATTTAATATAAAAAATAACGATCATCTGAAAACTTCTAGTGAAAGAAGCTCTGTGGGGTTATTTTGTTTGAGCTTCTTTACTATAAGATTTAAAATGATTCTAATTAAAAGTTTTATATTAAATAGATTTTGAGCTTCAGCAAAGATACAGGAGATAAGAAGCTTTAATTCTCACTCCTATCCCCAAAAGCCGATGTTATTTCTATTAATCTTGTAAATTAAAGAGACGCGACTGTGTTACCCCCTGCTCAGGTATTAGCAGAAATACTTTACCCCGACGCGTCACCCTGACTCCAGACCTCGCCGTACCCGCCACGTCCGGCTCCCCCGCCACGTCCGGCTCCCACGCACATTGATTACATCTCGTCCAGCGTGGAACTAGTTAGGCCTGAAAATGTCCCGTGCAGAGCTGCTTTTATCCTTCGTAATCTGGAGGAACCTTAAACATGGAGGGGAGGCCGAGGGCTGCCATACTATCTGCGTGTTTTATTTTGTTAGAAGGAGCTGAATTCCAGGGAAACCGCTTGGGACCGGCTCTGCGCGGAGAGGGACCCCTTCGTCTTGGCCGGCCTAATGTGGTCGTGGATCGAGCAGCTGAAGGAGCCGATAATAAGGAGGGAGGACGTCGATCTGCTGAGTAACTTTGGCTGTGACATGGACAGCGCCCTCTACCTGCTGGAAAAGGTATGTTTAATGATTCATAAGAAAGTTTTGAGTCACTAAAGTGCAGACACTAAGTTTTTAAAGCCTTGGACTTGGTGTTTGGGTCGGTCTGCCTCAGGTCATGCAGATAGTTTGTTTGTTACCCGCAGGCCCAACATCAGACCGTGCTGTGCGTCCTGCAGTGTGTCGGTAACTTGCAGCCGGTGCCACCGCAGCTACGGGATGCCGTATTCACACGGATCATTAAAGCCTTCACCAGGGTAAGTTCCAGTGGGTGTGCGTGTACCCCTCTGCACTGTGCCGGGGTAAGTTCCAGTGGACGTACGTGTACCCCTCTGCACTGTGCCGGGGTAAGTTCCAGTGGACGTACGTGTACCCCTCTGCACTGTGCCGGGGTAAGTTCCAGTGGACGTACATGTACCCCCACGTTACAAATTAAAAGTTACAAATGTAAAGAAAGTTTGTGGAAACGTGAAAAGTGGGGCAGCTGCTCGGTGTTACCGGTTAATGATTATCGAGCGAAGCCCCAGGATGAGGGATTAAAGACGGGGCGGAACGCGTGCCACGGGGTCGGTTCCTGTGGCTCTCGGCTGCTTTGACCTGTTTTTATAAGTAATAGAATTGGGAAAAGTTCGCCATTTGGGACAAAAGTCGGTATTCTCAGTGCTGAGCTTCCGCTGTTTTTCTTTAAGGTCACAGAAGACTCGGCCGACGGTCCTTTGGTTCACGGGACTCTCAGCCGGCTCTTTCAGCAGATCCTGAACGACATTCGGAAGTAGAGAAGGAATCCGCGCCGTCCCGGTCTTCACACTCCAGGCCCGAGAAGTCGACAAAAGCCCTGCTATTATTTCTCGCAAACTGTGGCAGCCAATCACGCGCTCCCTGCCTGCGTGTCGATCACTCGGACTGAAAGCGAATCTGTCACCTTCCAAAATGCCCCCATGATGGGCCCAGTCTTGTACAATTACCCTTCCTTTTAAGTTATTGCTCCCCATGGATTTACTCCTGGCAGCTGCAGGGGAGGAATAATATGAGAGCTGCATTGAGTGTCTCTGAGTGATTAGTTGAGTGACGATGGGGAGCCCTCCTGAGCAAGAATATGACCTAATACCCCCATATCTCCAAAACGATTTCACCGATAAACACAAAACAGGATTCTGATGGTCACCGGAGTAATGTGGACGGTGACCGCGTTCGTGGGACTCGTGGCCCGCAGCGGCTGGAGAGCCGGAGACCCCGTCCGGCCCGCGTCATTTCTCTCCGGGTTAAGGGCTCGCTCCGCGTCTTTGTCGGATCTCCGTGTTTATTATTTATTTCTCTCTCACTGCGTTTTGTCGAATGGGATTCGTGGTTTCCTCATTCGTTTGTTCTTTGTGTCGATGTTTGTAATGATTCGGAGGTGGCTCGTGGCTCGTGCCGGACCCCCCCTCACGCTGCACTGTGATGTGTTTTATGGCTTTACGGACCCCCCACGGAGGTAAATCATATAAACGTTAACCCACGGATTGCTGCAGAGTTATTAGGCACAGGGCGCATTTATTTAGTGGTCTCACAATGATAAATACACTGGTGCAAATTCGTACAAATTTTAATGAATTTCATTCAATTTGTTTATTTCGTACAAATGTCTAAAAACGAGGATGGAGCCCCAACGAAGGAAAAAACTGAATTATTTTTTCTCACACATCTCTCGTTCTCTCCACTTCCACCTCTCCATCCCTGCAGCTCCGATCGGTGGAAAGCTTGTCCCGTGGCCTGGAGATCGAGAAGTGGCCCTCAGAGAAGGTAGAGAATCATTGAGAGTGAGTGAGCGTGACAACAGATTTCGTTTCTGGACATAAAAAAGCCCCCGAATTTTATCCGAACCGAAAACAAAGCGAAGAATTCGTCCAAATCATTTTTTGGTCCATGTGCACATCTAATTTACATAACCCCGCCCATTTTACGCCATCAGTTTCAGAATAAGGCGCATTCAGTTGCCGTTTTCTCTCTGATTATCAGGGATCGGTGGCCATTCTGCCACGGCAATGACATTTTAATTTTCCGCGGGGCCCCTGTTATAGGGGACGTTGGGTTCCTACACGTACTTTTGGTACTAAGGGCTTTCCACCCTCTGAGGACTGTGTAAAGGGTTAATTACTATTAGCAATAATCCAGTTCCGGGTTTTATTGTCCTCCAACTAGCCCAACAATCCCGCAGAACACATCACAGTCCAATTCATCGGGTCCGGGCCCCAGCGTGCGAAGTGTGAGGGGCCCCATCACAGGAAGACGATGGTCTCAGATCCCCCAGCTCCATGCGCTTCGTGACCCCCCCCCTGTCATGTGTGGCCCCGTAGAAGTGTCTGTCCAGGAGCAGCCAGGGTTTGAATAAGAGTTTATGGGTTTTATTCACTAAATGGTGAGAGGGAAAATCACGTTAGCTCATTCATGATTCATTATGAGGGGGTGAGTTTCTCCTACGAGGAGACCACGTGTAATGATGTGAAATGATAGTTGTCTTTACAAGGTAGCTACACCCAGCGGTGCCAATAACAGCAGATTTATTTCCGAGGGATACTTAATAACCACTGTGATCGGCGCGTTCTCCGCACATGCGCTGCCTTCATTCCTAACGTTGGATAATATTGTCTACTTTGTATAATAAATGGCGGTTTCTATCATTCCTTACAGTCCTTCTAACCCACGTGCGGTTCTCAGGGGCCACTTATAGGGTGCTTTGCGGGGGGGGGGGCAGGTTCCTGATACTCCACTCCATCCGTGCTCCGGGTGTCAGTAGGAATCCAGTCCCGTTCAGTCTGTGATTTGGGATGAAAACTGTCTTTTCTGTGGCCCCTTCATGTCCTCAGACCCCCCCCCTCAGCTAATCTATAAGTGGCTCTTTGGTCTTGCTGTGGTCTGAGGACACGAGAAGCCACGCGGGGCTCTTCTTTATGGCTCATCAGTGAGATGCCATTTGTCTTCAGAAGCTGGATGTACTGGGGCAGGACGTCAGTAGCTGGAGGGTGAATACATGTCACTCAGGAATGGGGGGCCTGGCGCACGTGTTTGGGGTCCCTTTCCATCAGCTATCTCTATTGCCCCCCGTTTATGTCACGGTATAAATGTGGCCCCTGCCCTGATTGTGCCCTCTGATGGGACTGCTTGTTGGTAAAATGTCGGGCGTAACGATCCGCCCCATGAGAGCCAGACCACGAGATGGCGGCTGTTACCGCGATCGTTTTATAAACAGATTTATTTCTGAAAATGTTGCATTTGGGTCATTATGTTTACCGATAACGCAGTTTGGGGGCAAATTATTTAAAGAAGCAGAAATGCGTGATTTTATGTCACAGAATCACGAGGCGGTCACTCGTTTATCGTACAGAACGTTTCCTGTGAGAGGCGTCAATAAAAGCGATCGGAGGAGCCGCGTCTTTGGGGACCTGTGGGGGACGCGTTCTTAAAACATGGCGCCCTCCAGACGTCACAGAAGGCACCAAAGTCTCCGCTCAGACGAGGAAAATAATTATTTCATTATTTGTCGCATTATTTAGACCTCCCAGGAAGGGGGTATTTTGCCGACTTCAGGCGAGGACATGCGAGTTCACACAAGTCACATCCCCTCATCTGAAACGCACAAAATGTTAAATCAGGAGCAGCTCGCAGGTTAGTGTGAGTGCGCGAGGGAGCGCGACCGGAGTCACTAAAGTTAATAGTAAGTGACTATGCCACAGCTCACACATTCTCTATGATGGACGCGGCCCCACCTACCCCACACACATCCCCCATGCCAAGCCGCCGGGGGGCCCCACATACCCCACACACATCCCCCATGCCAAGCCGCCGGGGGGCCCCAAGTACCCCACACACATCCCCCATGCCAAGCCGCCGGCGGGACCCGTAAACGTTCGGATCTTAGTGTGAATTTTACCGCCACGGGAGGCCGGCTGTGGCACTTTTTGGGTTCTGGACCCATCACATGGCAAACTTACAGCATCTGCCCCGACATGTACCAACGCCAACTACTCACCAGGAATCCAAGGGAGGATCTGCCTACAGCCTGGGGCAAAAAGTAACATCCCTCTTCAGCGATTCCTCAGCAGGAGCCGGGGCAATTGGGGGGGTAATATAAATTGGGGGAGGGCTACAGCAAAGGGTTAATGAGACTGTGGGGGTGATACAGAGGAAGTGATTCTGCTGCAAGCTCTTATCACTATAGTAACCAAGTTCTATGGATTGGTTTTCATTTCAATTTTGCCCCAGAACACGTTTTAGGCCTGAGCCCAGCGGGCCGTGTGGGGGCCACACTTTGGGGGTTCCTCCAGTTGATGCTCCTCCCCCGGGGCGGTGCTTACATCACATAGATTGCAGATTCTCCGCTGGGGTCACGCGTGGATTTGCCTCGGCCCCTCCCCCCCGCAGCTGTGTGAGGCACGCGGCTCCTCCCACGCCCTGAGTGACTTCGGATCCTTCTGCAGGCGGAGGCCGCCGGGTCTGACAGGAAGGGGGTGAGTGGGGCCGGGGCTATCGTGGGGTGCATCTTACTGCAACAGTACGGGTGTTCTGGCAATGAATGGGTTAGTGTATGGACATGGGAGCCGGATACTGAAAGGGTTAATGTGCGGGGCTCTTAAAGTGAAAGGGTTAATGTACAAGTATGGGTCTCTAGCAGTGAGGGAGTTAACACTCCCTAGCAATGAAGAGGTTAATGTACAAGTATAGCTGGTTTAGCAGTGAAGGAGTTAATGTGTGTCGAGGGGGAGTATGCAGAGGCTGTTGCAGTGAAGGGTTAAAGTGTGAGAAGTGAAGGAGTTAATATCTGGGGGGGTATGCCAGTAAAGGGGTTAATGTGTCACTGGGGGAGTCTGGCAGTGGATGAGTTAATGAGGGGTGTGGGGGTCTAGCAGTAAAGGGGTGAATTTAGTGAAGCTGTTTTTCTCATAGCAGGGACTGTGAGGGGTTAATGTTTCCAGCACTGCATAGGTTAAGGGCTCAGCCTGGCAGTAAAAGGGTTAATGCTGTGACTGTCACTCATTTCCCGGGTGCAGCCGAACCTGCCTGCTGCGTTCCCATTGGCTCTCTGTACCAGACCGGCTGCTCATTGGCTTACACATGAGGCAGGGCTGCCTGGACGACGTCACTTTCTGCTCAGCAAGTGTGTGAGACTGGAAGAGCTGAAGTGGAGTACTGGCAGGGCTCAGCCCCCAGCAGATGCCCCAGGAGTAGTAGGGGCAGGGATTAGCCCTCAAGTGCCTCATTCCAATGATATATTTGAGTTAATCACCGGCTGCGCCTTCCAACAATAAACTCAAAAGTGACCCCCCGCCCGGGCGCAGACCCTTCCTGCCGCTCCGCTGGGGGGTCCGGTTCTAACCGACACATTTTCATTTGGGGGCAAATGTTTCCAACATCACCAGGTGACACCCCGACCCGCAGAGCCCTGGAGCCGTCAGCGCTTCGCTACATACCTGCCGAATGTCCCGTCGTTTGTCGCTGAGAATTACGCGTCCTTTGTTTTTCTACACAGATTGTGAAAAGCGAGCGGAGCGTGAATTCTGTCCGTGACCCGGAGCCGGCTGTTCCGTGTTCCGGTTAAAGGTAACGTGTTTGGGACAGAATGTTATATGTTATAATGCTTCACACGGGAGAGGAAGAGCCTTGTCACTCATTAAGTGTTTGTTATGCCTACTAAGTACGCCGTGATCAGGGAAGCGCAGGCGCTCAGCGTGGCTGGGATTGATGAGTGTTGTAGAGTGGCGTGGAGGTTGGTAGGGGTGTCCGTCTCTGTCTGTGGCTGTTAATGACGGTAACGGCAACAACTTTACTGTCTGAACCCGGATCCCGTTAGTGATGCGGTGCTCATGACATCACACAGGATGAGGAACGGGTCGGTACTGGGGCGTATGGTATCAGTCACTGCCCCCCAGTTATGATGTAATCGCTCCTTTGCCACATGGTTGTCTTTTATCACACAGAGCCCCTCCCATCCAGTTGTGTGATGTCACCTTTATTGCACCAGGTGCTGTGATGTCACACTTGGATAATGGCCAAACGTGAAGAATTTCACGGAATCTTCTTTCTGCGTCTTTTGGGGGTTTTTTTCCTGTTAATTTTGAAATCACCATTTTGTATTTTTGGAGTGTTTTTTTGTCGCTGTCTGTGATTGGCAGCTAATGGCAGTAAGTAGCCGTGATCCTGTGGCCGGACATGTGACTGACAGCCGTGTGTGTTGCGTGATGTAGGCTGAGTCACGGAGCGATCAGCAGGCGCCGGGCATTGCTGGGTTTCCTCGGGACAGCTCGCACTCTCTGTATTTGGGGATTTTTACGGCCGCGTTTTCCTCTCCCTGCTGAATCTGTTTATCCGATCGGATCCCTCGTCGGCCCCCCGCCGGCCCCTTCCATCTTGCACATTTCTGTCTCGGTGCCATCTTCTTTTGGCCCCTCGCCGGTAGCCATCTGTGCCGGAGCAGCCTGGGCCGCGATGATGGGCGCCGGGCTCGAGAAATCACTTCTGGGATAAAAGCCAATCGCTGGCAGAATACAGACTGAGCCAAATCCGGAGAGCGGCGGCTGCGGGGCGGCGGTGCCGGATTCAGCGTCTCGTTCAGTGCAGATGTAACGGGCCCTCTGCAGATTTCTCCTGCCGTCTGCTTTTGTCTGAGCCCCCCCGGTACCCGGTGTTACACCCCCCCCCGGTGTTACCCCCGGGCATTACCTGATTGATACCGGTGGGAAGGGGGTTACTGAGCCGTTCCGTGTGATGCATATTTAGGTTTTTCATTTTTTTTCTCTTTTTTTAGGAGCAGCCGTCGCTCGTTTTGCGCGTGGCAAGTATTTCCGCTTTTTTTTATTTTAATGAATTTGGTCTGTTTTGTCCCCGTTTTGTGTTTTTTATTTTATTATCTATGCAGCCCTTTGCCGAGATATAAATTCAGATTCCCATTCAGAGAAATAATCCAGGAGTTTCAGACAATATTTAGTAAAGAATCAGGAAAAGCCTCGCAGGGAATTATATTTTTTTAAAGAGCGTCGGTTCGGGTAAAATGGCGAATCCCGCAGAGGCCGGTTGTTTCGGAGGCTGGTAGTTCCATCCCCCCCCCCGGCGGCTGCGGAGGCTTCCGGATCGCAGGCAAGTTCTCGGACGAATGAATTCACAAAGGATCCGCGGAAGGCTCTGGATTTTGGGGTGAGGTAGTAGGTTGTTTAGTTTTTGGGGACACCCACCGCTGGGAGATAACTATACAATCTACTGTCTTTCCTGGAGTTACAGAAAAGCTTCGCAATTCCTCGGCCCTCGGATCAAATTCATGACGTGGAAAGAGCAGAAAAGCCCTAATCTGTGGTTTCTGTGAACGATTTGTTTTTTTCTGCCCCTGGTTGCCGGGGTGGGGGCAGTAAATTTACCTTCTTCAGATGATGCGTTTTATAATTATTACCGGCCATCGGGAGAGGACAGGAGGCCAACGCCGAATTAATCTGCCTCTCTGCGTTTGCTGGTTTATGGCGCCCTCTGCTGGACGCGTGATTTTAGTGCCAGTAATGTAAAGATGTAAAGGCCGTCGGTTTCCGTATCCGAGTGAAGAATATTATATAATAATAACATAATGAATGTTATATAGCGGCTAATATTATAATAACACAAGCATTCTTGGGGGGAAAAACAATGATATGAAATCTAATACAAAGAGGGGGGCAGCATAACCTGCTAAATAAATAAATAAAGCTCTAAACCGCGTGATTATTCTATTCTCAATTTTATTACATTATCAGTAATAAAGTGTGGGTGTATATGTAATATATATATATAATATATAATGTGTATATATCATGTGTAGGTAATGTATGTAATATGCAATATGTGTGAATATATCGCAAGAACATCTCTTGAAATATATGGCGCCCCCTTGTGGAAATGTCACTCATGTGCAGGAGGAACGCTCTGTTACAGACTGTTGGTTTCATGAATCACTTTTCCGCATTGTGCATTAATAGCAGGTCATTTAACCCATTATCTGCCAGTTTTACAGGTGCCTGAAATGTTGAAGAGCGTGGGATTCTGGGAAGAGGTAGTAGGTTGCATAGTTTTCGGGCAGCAATTTTGCCCAAAAGGAGGTAACTATACAACCCGCTGCCTTTCTCAGTTCCTCTTATTACAGCGGAGTGACTCTCAGGCCGTTTCAGTATAATGTGTGTTTTATAAGCCTGTTTTGTACCGTAAATGTGTGTTTTAGGACATTTTTAATCTACAATAAACCAGTAAAAGGAACGTGTTTTTTTTGTTTTTTGTCTCGAGCTCGCGGGGCGGTGAGGAGCGTCGAGCCGCTTACGTTTTTTCCACATTCCGACACTTTGGATGTTAGGAAGCGGAGTGTTGGGTGCCGGAGCCGGCGGGTGATGAAACCAGAGGTCTTTCTATCCAAACATTTTCTACCTCGTTACCCGCTAACCATTCGGTACACAAACCAGCGGAGCGTTGGATCAGCGGCTGCCGGCTCTTAGGATGGATAACTGGCTACAATCGCATTAATTATCCCGGACGTTAAATTCTTGTAGGGAAGGGTCGATGCAGAATTCCTCCCGATGTTCATCGTTCAGTAAAAATAAACCTCAGATCTTTTCAACGTTTCAGCCTCGTCAGAAATGGAAGAATTACGGGTTGTGTTTTAAGGATAATTAATAGGATTTGATGAACTTGGAGCTCGGGCAGACACTGCTGGGTTTGGGGAGCAGTGTTTCATTAAACGCGCCGATAGAGACTCCGAGAAATCACGGAAATGTATGACCCCCCCCCCCAATTCCAGGGGACCATATTAGCTGATGTAGTTCTTCGGAGTTATGGGGAAAACACAGGGGTTAATATAGAGGACAATACCTGCCCACCCAGCTTTTCCCTCCCCCTCTATAATTTGATGCCCCCCTCCCCGCGGGATAGTCGGCGCCAGTGTTTTATTGCTCCCACTCACTGAGTTTGGCAACCGCTGACTACTACCCCCTGTACCCTCCACCAAACGTCTGAAAATCCATGGTATCTGCCCCAAAGAAAGGGCAGAATTAGGGCTTCTTTACGTTCATCAGCCTTCAGGCAAAGAATGTTATTTTATTCCTGTGAATAATGGGTTTTAATTCCACACAATACCCCCCACTTACCGTATCGAGATTAGTAAACTTGTGTCGATTCATTAACGAGACAATTACGGTGGGGTTTTACGTAGAGACCTCCTCTCCAAACGCTTTATTAGACCGTTTCATGGCAGTGAAAAGAATAGTATCCGGTTTAGACCGTCTTCACACAACGGGGCTATTTAAAGGCCTGGGCAGGGGGCTTTCTATACATTGCTGCCCCTCGCTGACCATCAATCACCTGAACAGACGACGCGTTATAACAGGATTCTGAAAGCATAAAAAGCATTTCATTTGAAGAAAGATTCTTCTCTTCATCACTAAACGCTCTATAAAAACAGGACGAGGCTACAATAACGGTGAATTCCGGCCGTGGAGGGGCTTCGCGAGACCCTCACACCGGGGATTCTCCAGCGTTCGGCTCGTGATGGGTCCCCACTGACTGAGATTCCACCTAATGAGACGGCTTCCGTTCCAGAAGATATTTATAAGATATCATACGGGTCACATTTACCAAACCGGGCAAATTTTATAGCAATTTAGTCTCGACTAACCGCGGAGGCTTTAAATCTATATCATGCATTTAACCCTTATCTTCAGAGAAGCCGCGCCATCTTAGCTGCTACAACTTCCTTGTCATTGATACCCCCCACCCATCACTGATACCCCCGACACTACCTCTCACCCGTCACTGATACCCCCGACACTACCTCTCACCCGTCACTGATA
>VKOC01000120.1:5534-24170 GCA_009364415.1 Spea multiplicata
GTCTTATATTCAGGCTTTTTATTTTTCCCCTAAATTAAAATTCACATTTTGGGGGGGTCGTGTAAAGTGCTGCCCCCTGCAGGATGTGTGATGTATAAGCTCACAAAGAGAATCAGTCACAGTTATACATCCCGCCTCCTGCAGGGGGCAGCATCACATGTTTTTCAGAAATATGTGACATGTATGCGTGTCCTGGGAAAATTGACCAATGTGGTCACGCTACCATACGTGCAACATGGGTTTAGTGTGACATTTAGTGTAGCGCTCGTTAATTAGGTAAAGAGGGAGGGGCTGTGTGTGGGAGGGCACATATCGATGACTGATGGGTAGAAGGGGTGGTCTCACTGATGGTTATGGCTGTGAGTGATGGGTCCAACAACCTGTGGGAGGTTAGTTGACTTAGACCTATTTCTGCTGCCATCCAAACCTGCCATTGGTGGATAGCTCAATGTTTTATTATCTTTCTATCAGATCATCTATTCTTCTTCATTGATAAACGAATATTGGTGACAAAACCAGGCGTTATAATATATAATATTGGGGGAAATCCAGTCCTGCTCCACGGGGCTGCATGTGCCTATCATCTGCCAGTGTCTGCCTGCCCAGGGGCCTGCTACTACTACTACTACTGCTGCTGCTGCTGCTTTCTCGCCGTTATTACTCTCGGGGATCAATTCTTATTTTTCTAAAATGGGAGGTCAGACTTAAGGCTGGATGTGCCCTGCTCTGCCCGTGCCTCCCCTGTGCCCTGAAGTGCCTTCCCTGTGCCCTGCTCTGCCGGTGCCTCCCCTGTGCCCTGCTCTGCCTCCCTTCCTTAGTCTGAGGGATCAATGTTTGGAGAAGTTTCGTCCCGTAGCTTGAATCAAAAATTCCCACGACTTTCACAAAACAAAATTTGTTACCCGAAAACTAATGTGGCAAAAACAAACTGTTCTACCAAACCACCTGCGGTTAATTCCTGAATTGGAACACAACGGTCCAGACATAAGTCTCAGGAATTCTGACTTCTGCGGAGAAACATGTGCAGTATTTTTTAAAGAAACCTTTTTTTCTCGAATAAAAATATTTAAAGTGACATTACCATGACATTACCTGACATATTTTAAACTACACTTCCCAGCACCCGTTGCGCCGGACATGCCTGAGGCACGCAGAGCATAGCGGGAATTGTAGTTTGAAGGACCCATGTTTTGAGCTTATCAGCCAAGCACGGACTACACGTCCCAGGCCGCACCGCGGGCGTGTCGTAATCAGCGACTGTCCTGGGAAAGTGAGAGGCTGCTCACGTTTTGTTTCCCCGCCGTGTGTGCAGCTGGTGTCCCGCTCATGTGGAGGTCCCGGGTGTCCGGGCTCGGTATCGCCCGGCTTATTTCGGCTCGCTGGAGGCGCCCGGTTGGCTCCGGTAGAGTCGAGGGTGCGCTGAGTGGTATTGCGTGCGGTAATTGGCAGCACTTACCAATAGGAGGCCATGGAGCGCTTCGCCTGCACTATCACCGAACGGCCACTGGAGGGCGCAAGGAAACTGTAATTCCCAGCTGCTGGAGCATGCGCTTACAGAACAAGCTGCAGTACCTGCAACACGCCGCGGAGGGGCAGCAGAGAGACGGGCATCAGCAAAGCGGAGGCAAAAAGGGGCAGACTGGGATTCCTGTGCTTACTGCTGCCCTCCTGGCTTATTGCTACAGCAGAGGACACATACCCATGGGTGAATATCTATCCTGCTGATTACAAATTGGGTTGCTTTATGAACAAGTGCAATACCTATACTCCTTAGATATGATGTTAGGCGGTATTTCTACACCGTGAAAGTAGTGTACACGCGGAACAACCTTCCAGCAGAAGTGTTAGATGGTAATACATTGAGAGAATTTAAACGTGGGATAGACATATGGCTATTGTGAACATAAGACCAGAGACCGAGTCAGTTTTGTGGTTTGAAGGTTCTGTAAAATTTTCTTAAACTACCCCTGTGAAATAGCCCTAAAAAGGTAAAATTGAGTTTTATTATTATTATTATTATTAGCGTATCCGGACCTTTAACACGCGGTAGCTGCTAGCGTTATATCGTAATGCACCCAGATAGATAATATTAATAAATGTACACACTGGAAATTATTGGGAGTGCTGAGCAGCGATCACAACGGCTTCTGCTTCATGGCTTCTCACCAATGACGTACCGGCGGAAGTGAGAAATACCCCACCGTTCAAAAGTTTGGGGTCACGTTGAAATGTCCTTGTTTTTGAACGATATGCAAATTGTGTCCATTAAAATAATATGAAATAGAAATCCAGCGCAGACGGGGTTAATGTTGTAAATGACTATTGTAGCTGGAAACGGCTGATTTTTAGAGAAATCTCTTCATAGGCGCACAGAGGCCCTTTATCACTCCCATCACTACCTGTGTTCCAAACGGACTTTATTCACTCCCATCACCTTCCTGTGCTTCCAATGGTCCCTTTTCTACCTCACCCATATCACTCCTGTGTTCCATGGCCCGTTAGTCAACGGCGAGTGCGAGCGCCTTGTGTTCCAACGGCCACTTTAATTCACTCCCTCACTCTGGGTTCCCAAGGGCCCCTTTTTCACACCTCCCATCAACTCCTCGCATTCGCCAGAGGCGGCCTTTATCACTCCCATCACATCCTGTGTTCCAGACGGCCCTTTTATCGACTCCTGTGTTCCAATGGCCCTTTATCACTCCATCCCTCCTGTGTTCCAAATGAGGCCCTTATGTCACGCTCCCATCACTCCTGGGTTCCGAATAGCGCCCCCACTTTATCACCTCCCATCACTACTGGGTTCCCAATGACGTGCTCCTCTTGTAATATCACCTGATCTACCCTATCGAAAGAGGCTCCTTGCGTTCCAATTGGCCCTTATTATCACTCCCATCACTCTGGTGTCCCATATCTCCCCTTTAATCACTCCCCATCACTACCGCTGGTGTCCCAAATGGCCCTTAATCAAACATCCCCAATCATCCTGGTTTCAATGGCCCCTTTATCACCGTCACAACACAAAACACCCCCAACACTCTGTGTTCAATGGCCCTTTATCGACTCCATCACTCCTTGTTTCCAATGGCCCTTTTGCACTCCCATCTACTTCCTGTGTTTCCACGCCACTTGTAATTATCAGCGTCCCACACTCCTGTGTTCCATGGCCCTTTATTTCACTCCCATCCAGGGGGCCTGTGTTCCAATGGGCACTTGTCATCACAGCTTCAACTCCTGGTTCAATGGCCTTTATCACTCCCCACTCATCACTCCTGGGCTTTCCAATGACCCTTTATCCACATCCCATCACCTCCTGCCTTCCAAGCCTTTATCACCCCATCACCTTCCTGTGTCAATAGCCCTTTTATCACTCCCATCACTCCTGTGTCCAATGGCCCTTTATCATCCCCATCACCTGTGTCCATGGCCCTTTATCACTCCCATCACTCCTGTGTTTCCAATGCCCTTTATCACACCATCACTCCTGTGTTCCAATGGCCCTTTATCACTCCATCACTGTAAATGCCTTATATGTTGCTGATCTCCAACACGACCCGCTGCTGCCAAGAGCCAGAGGCCGTGGTTAGAATTGGCCCTGAGCGCTCGGACCCCGGGTATTGATTGCCCTCTTTTTTGATGTGTTTAATCTTTGTTGCCCCTGTAGGTGAGGACCTCCTGGAGGCGGCTCGAACCGGTAACACCAGCGAAGTGGACAGGTGAGAAGAGACAACGCGGTTTTTTTTGTGTGCATGTACTGGGGCGGAATAAGTACATGTATGCACGGTGCTGCTTTAACGCGGACTCATCATACAGCGATTCAGACTTACATCATGTCTAGGTTTTAGGCCCGATCTCAAGCTACATGTTTGCATACTGCTCACTCATATCCTTTATGCTCTTGATACAGCCCACGATAGACATGCGCGGTCACTTCTATAAGGATCAGGTATCGAGTGTAGATCAGACTCAGTCGCTTTGGGGTATTTGAGGGAACCCCGGGGGGCTCCATGTAAACATCCAAATGCTCTGCTTCCAGGTTGCTGGCCGAGAAGGTCGACCCCAACGTGCGCCACAAACTGGGATGGACGCCACTCATGGTGGCAGCGATGGGCAGAAACCAGAGGTAAGGGGGCCGCTAGAAGTGAAGTCACGGGAGTAACATTAACCCTTCGGGGCTCCAACCTCACAAAGCAAACGCCAACGCTTTACACATGGCTTTCAGGCAAATTCATTTATTTACTAAGATGGCCGACGGGGGGCAATTATCTGTCCCCCCCCCCAAAAATCGCATCTTTGCTATGGAGACGATCTTCAACCCTCGCAAGGTCGTCATGTGACCTCTGTTATTTTTTTTCCCATTTAATTTGTAGGTATTTATTACTTTTTTGTCAGTTTTAATTTTATATATTTTTTTTTTCATAAATTACCTTTTTTTGCACATTAAAAAAAATTGGCCTTTATAATGCAAAACCAGGTAGATCAGTACCCGCGGACGTGGCCGCGTAGCTCCGTTTCGGACGGGTATAGAGGTTTTGCGACAATAAGCTACGATTTCCAGCAAAGATCTCTAATATGAAATTATTAGAATAAGGTTTCGCGTGCTCGTCTCCCTCATGTTGAGCCGCGCTCTAACCAACACATAAAGGGCTGTCCGTCTCCGCCGTTTCCTTCCAGGGTATCCCCTCCCTGCTACCAAAGCCAAATGTTTGCGGACCCCCAAACCAGATTCAATTAGTTCTGTAGGAAGAAATCCAATTTCGCCGCGAGGCTCGCTCAGTCCGCTCCGGTGAGTTTTGATGTTCGGCCGTCCCTCCCTCCTGCCCTCTTCACCCCTCGGTCCCGTCCTCGGCCGAGTCGCAAGTTCATAAGCAACAAAAAAAGTCCCAAATGACTTAAGAAAACACAGGATTAAGGCTGCGGGGGGGACAATGGGCGAGGATCTGCTGTCGAGCGGCACGGCCCGAGCGCACCCAGTTCGTGTGTGGTGCGGCCTTTGAGATGCCGTGGCAAGCTCAATGCCACCAATCTCCCATCAAGGTCATCCCTTAAGAGGCTTTCGGTGGGCCGTGTTTGTTTACCCTCGGAGTCTCAGAAGTCGCCCGGTTGCCGTGTCCGCCGGTGAGAGGCCAGACAAAGCATCGCCGCCGGGGTGTGAAGTTTGTTGACTGATCCGGCCGAGCGTCGGAGCAGAACCTGAGTGAAAAGGACCAAAAAAAAAAAAAAGGGGCGCGGGGGGTCTATGGATTAGCGCCCCGTGGATACCATTCACTGAGGGTAGCTTCACTTTAATTCCCCCGGCTAATAGAAGCGGCAGCCGACTCATTGTCCGTGGGGGTCGATACTTTGGGCTTTTAAGGATCCGCAAGGTGTGAATTTTGGCCGGCGGGTTTAATTTAAGCTGGAGGGAACTTTTGGCACTTTTGCGCCTAACTGCGGCAATTAACGGACTTCCTGGAAAAGAGCCGAAGGGCGCGTTGGGCTGGGTGCGGAAATGGGTTTTTTTTGTAATAAAATTAGTTCTGTAGCAGGTTCTCCCCGAGTTCCAGCTGTAATTAATGAAGAGCTCCGAGCCGACCGCGGGAGGTAAGATCGATCGGCCCGACGGGGCAGAATAGAAACGTCCCCTCCGCCATGCGTTAAAAGTTCACCTGCGGGTCCACGTTGGGGGCTGAAACCTCGGGTCAGAGTTAATGGGTAAGGGACATAGTTGGTTTTAAGTTTTGCCATCCGTTTATTTTCCGAAAGATAAATGAAGGTGGGTCACGGTGTTCTGATTCCAAGGGCAGGGCTCCGTCTCGTGTCCATTCATTCTCAGTTCCCTCTGGCGCACAGCACCTGCATCCAGCAGAAGGGCCGATATGACACTAATGGAAGGCAAAGTTTCCGGGAAATGGGAGCGTGGAGTAGATGGCCCAAGCCGCGTCTCACGCTTGTCCTCCCTTTAAAGTGCCCTTCCTCAGGCTTGGGGGGCCGCAGAGGACTGGAAGGTGACGGCCGGTGGTGGGTTTGCCTGACCGTTATGGTGTTCGGCATCTCTTCGCTGTGAATGGTTGCTACCCGCAGGGGGTACCTGTAGTATTTGGCTGCGTCAAGGCACTTTAAAACGTAAAACACTCACGCTCTTGCTCATACTCACGGTGTTTCCCTACCTTCTCCACGACCGTTTCCGTGTCCCTTTCTCTGGTCTCTTCTTGTTCTTCTGCCCCGTATCTTCTTTCTTCGGAAGCGGCCAGCGGAGACGTTGAGAGAGATGGCATTTCCGGGAGACTTGAGACCCCTGAGTGGCACCCTTGGCGGACCACCCTGGGCTACTAGAACAGGCACCCCGCTATTATTTACTTCCAGGAGCGCCTTCATGTAAAAGTTACGTTGTCCGTTTCGTTCCGGACCGCCCTGTCCTTGTGTTTTCCTTGTGACGTTACACCGGAGTTACTTTTCATCCACATGCGATGTTCCGATACATTAAACCTGCCCCCCCCCTTCCTGATTCCTGCACCAGTTACAGAATACGTTCCACGGTGACCCCATAACGGCTCTTTATAAATAATAATATAATATATATAATATATATATAAATAGAATACATTATATGGTCTCTTTTTTTCTTAATACTTTGAGGAGCTGTATTTATACCACAAAAAAAACAAATATAAAATCTGACCCCAGTGCCAGGGTTGAATAATAGTCTTTTTTTTTTATTTATGTATTATTTTTTTAATTTTATTAGCGGTTTTAACACTCTCTCTATACCCGTAAACACGCGTGACTTGCGTGAGAGAAATCCCATGTCCTCGTTCCAATCGGTAATCGGTAACGTGACGGGTAAAGCTGAGAAATTATAAAAAGAAATGAAAAGTGTGAATTTAAACAAAAATATAAAAAGTGGTAAAAGTTTCAAACGTCTGGTTAAAAAAAAAAAAAAAATTGCTGCTCAGAAACCCAAACGTTTGTAAGTTCCAGAGTCCCGCAGGTCTGCTTTACAGCTCTAAGACCTCGTTCTCGGTAGAAGATCGGGTTTACGCGAGTCTGACGGCTCTTTCTCCCCCTCCCCCGCAGCGCTGTCAGGTCCTTGCTGCGGGCCGGTGCCGACCCGAACCTCGGGGACGAGTTCTCGAACGTCTACGAGACCGCCAAGGAAAAGAACACCCATTCTCTAGAAGGTACTTTGTTTGTGATTTTTATTATTTTATTGTTTTCTTGGGAAATGTGCTTAAAATGAATGTATAAAATTCTCCGTGGCGCCAGCTATGAGGCGGGGGAGGTTATTATATCGATATGAAGCCCAGAGACAGAAGGGGGTCCGTTTTTGGCTGGTGGGTAGGAAAGGCTCACCGTGTACCGCGTTGCCAGGGGCAAAACACCCAGGAGGGGCAAAACACCCAGGAGAGGCAGCTATCTGGTGACCACCTCTCGATGATCAAAGACCCCCCTCGCTCCCGCGGTGTACGTTGGGTTTTTAATTTGTTTATTGTTTAGTTTGCACCAAAAATCCTCTATCCTCGGGTGACCTTCACACGACTGCGCTGGCCGTTATTTTTTTGTGTGTTTCCCGTGGAATAGCAGCATTTCCCCTGGCTGTGGGCCGGACGAGACGCGCGACGTAAAAAGAATATAATATGGCTCGGTCTGCCCGTCTAGAGCTCTGCGTTCTGCGTAAATAACGCGCCGCGGGAGCACGGACTTATTGTCATGTAAATCCACGCAGAGGCGCGCCGCGCGCTTTATGGGGGTTTATCTGCTGAATAATTCGCCGTTTATTGAGATCGGGTGCAACGTCTCCCTTATTCCCATTTTATGGCCCCTTGTCTGCATTAACCCTTTGGTTGTTCCATTAACAGGTCATATCGAGGTGAATTAGCTTTGCTGGAGGCCGATAGTTTGCTTCGTCTTATGCCAGTCACTAATTTACTGATCTGCCCCTCGCCCGCCTTTTTTGTGCCCTCCTTTTCTCGCCGGTCTAAATGCCCCGCTAAACACTCCAATTCCCGAGTTCTGTCTTTGTCAATGCACATCGGATATAGCCATATCGTTCCTGCAGACGGCGGCATCTTCTACAAGCTCTTTCATAAGCTTTCAGGACCTCGGAGGTCTCTTTTTCAGACGGAATGAGCGTTGAGGTCCATCGAAATCATTAGGAGTGCCTTCTGTACAGACTTACGGGGGTCTCATTAGACCACCTGGAACCGCCATACAAGCCAGAGCTGGCGGATGGCTAAACATTAGTTCAGCCAAATGGGGTATTCTGATGAAGAAGTACATTTAATGGTGGCCCTGGGCTATGAGATGCCGATTGGGAGGCCATTCCAGCGCTGCCGGATAACACAAGCCCCGGCACATGGATAGCGGGCAAATGCAGACCCCCCCCCAGTAATGTGTGTCTTCCGAACCCCTGTACTGTACATGCGCGGCATTCATCCTAAACATGACAGCGGTTATTGCAAGAGATAAATCTATCGGCCGATAGAAGTGATTATCTCCCCGGCGTGCTAATAAACGGCACGCAGATATATTTATATCACGCATAATGCCGGCGTTAACACGCAAACAAAACACGGACGCTTTTTACATTTTTTTTTATCTAGAAATGTTTATGAAGCAAAATAAAAAATGCCGAGAACTCGTTTCTACGAGAATTCCCCCCGCGTGCGCAGAGACCGCCGCGGCTTCATTTGGCCGTTAGCAGCACTTATTTTTTTTAATAAATTATTATTGTTTTATTTATATAGCGCCAACAATCATCGCAGCACTTCTGGAACCAACAGACTGAGGGGAACCCGATATGTTTGGGATAGGGGGCTTACTATCTATTTTTTAATGGGCTTTGCCAAAATCTACTGAACAGGGTAAAAAAAAAACCCCACTGTTTTTGGTTTTGTTGCTCTCACCCTCTCATTCATTCTCTCTCTCCCACACCCTGACTCACTCTTACACTTCACACTCTCATTCCCTCACTGACTCTCGCACTCTCATTCACTCTCTCTCTCTCACAACCTGACTCACTCTCGGACTCATTCATCCACTCACTTCCTGCCCTTTCCGCCGCTGAACGCTTGCGTGTCCATGTCTCCTTTCTCGCAGCTCTGCTTCTTCTCTTGCCTCTTTTAGTTCTTCTGTCTTCTTCCTTCGTTGGCTTCTCCCAGGTATCGGCTCTATCCATGGACCTCCGCAAAAAGGGCGGAGCCTCCGCGTAGACACTCTCCCCCGATTGGAGGAACAGGGAGACACTGTCCCTGTTGTGCGCATTATGGCTCCGCCTTTTCGCGGAAAAACTCTTATAATAGAGCAAATATCACTCCCATCACTCCTGTGTTCCAATGGCCCTTTATCACTCCCATCACTCCTGTGTTCCAATGGCCCTTTATCACTCCCATCACTCCTGTGTTCCAATGGCCCTTTTCACTCCCATCACTCCTTGCTCCAATGGCCCTTTATCACTCCCATCACTCCTGTGTTCCAATGGCCCTTTATCACTCCCATCACTCCTGTGTTCCAATGGCCCTTTATCACTCCCATCACTCCTGGGTTCCAATGGCACGTTGTGTTCTTTGATCCAAGTTAAAGTTTAAAAGGATAATTTATGGTTTTTGTAATTGTTACAGACAGAAATGTCCTTGCTTTCCATGAAAACAGCTCAGTGACCCCAAAATTTGGAACAGTATAGTATATATATATAAAAGGTTTGAACGGGGGGGTTATGGTTCCATCTATACCGGGCCTTCCTGTTTATTTCATGAAACCTCAGACATAGAAGTTCATGCAGTTTGCATGAAGATAGAAGGTAACCCCGTCCAGTCGCCCGTTTCTCCTGCTGTAACGACCTTAATCAGTCGTTGGTCTCGTCTTAGATTCAGGACCCATACGCCTATCCCATGCATGTTTAAATCTCCCCCTGTATTACCCTCTACCACTTCTGCTGGGAGGCTGTTCCACTTATCTACTACCCACACAGGAGGTTTACATTATTGATACGTTTTGCTCTGCAATCTCTTTATTAGAGAGGGACATTCTAAGGAGGAAGATCCTAAACCTGCATCGTTAGAGTGTCAGCTCTGTGGGCCCCCCCATAGAACATGCTGTATATGGATGCTAGTGTGAGCCCAAAGGAGGGGGCTCGTTGTCGCGTCCCCCGCCCGCTCGCACATATTTATATTTCATAAAACCGGAGCGTCAGGAGAAATATATTGCAGACATCTTGGGGGGCCGGCCGCGAGCTGAAATGTTCCAGGCTTGGCGGTGATGGATGGGGGGAGAGGCTTCCCCTGACGCTTTATCGAGTTTCCCATCATAATGTCTCGCTCCGGCATCTCTTACAGATGATGGCTGAGCTGTCACGGCGGCGAGGGAGGGCGCCGGGGAGAGACACGCGGCCCCCCGTAATAAGAAAGCTTTAATCTCATCACCGCACTCCTGCCTAGTATCTCAAATTCATCTTCCCTGACACGCAGCACTCATCCTGCAGCCGCCGCGCAGGCGCTGCGCATTAACCCCGTCCGTGCCGGGGACGGCGTATTTCTCTTATAACCGATCATTAATATTTATTTTATTTTTTTAATCTGCCGTTCCGGTTTAAGATTCCCGGATGAGCCACGGCAACCGCTATAAAGCCGTAAATACCCCGGCCGGCTCCTGGGGGTTGTAGCAGAGCTGTTTATGCACAAAAAGGACCCTAATATGTAACATTTTAATAATAATAATAATAATCTTTTTAAAAGAAATAGTAACCTAAACAGCTATGAATTTGATTTATACATTTAGCAAGCAAATACATAGGTCAAAATGTCTAGATGCACATGCGCGGACACACACACAGACACGCACGGACGTGTGCGCACACACACAGAAAGCAAAGAGACATACGTTATGATACGTTTTGACACATAAAAAACACATTTTCGTCCGTATCCAAAGCTGGGCTTTACCCCCATGACAGCAGATTGTGCCCCAGGGAACACGGGGGGGGGGGTAACTTCGCCCTGTTAATGTACAGCTAAGAACATACAGATCACGCTCTAATTTAACCCCTAATAATTCCAGCATTAGAGGCGTTATCCCTTGCTCTCCCGGACAGGAGTTGTGGGAGTAGTATTGACATTGGCCGGCGTTCCGTGGCTTGTGTCGCCTGGCTGTGCCGTTAATAGGGTCTCCGCTCCTTGTTGCCCTCTGTGGGGGTAATTAGTAAACATCAAAACTAGCGTGAAGTTTGGAAAGTGGTCCATTCGGACCATTCTACTGGTTGCTATGGTGATAAGACTAAGATTTGCCTGAGAGTCACTTTTTAAACCCACCCTCCCCATCGTTGGGGAGATGTACTTTACATCTCTGCGGACCACCACCAAGGATAGCTTGGAGGGCCCTGTATAAAGCATACTTCAATCAGTGAATCCACTTTTGATTGATCTATACATCATACAGGGCCAGCTCGTTGCCGTATTGTAGCCAGAGCTTGTCACTTTATAACCATCGCAGGGAGCGGGACTTTTACGTGGCAGTCACCTCCTCTGCCGGGAGTCCTATTTGGAAGGACCGCTGAGTAGTCTGTGACCCATTTAGGGTTAAAGGCCGCGACCCGGCCGGCCCCTCCAGGCTGGAATCTAATGATTTTTCAGAGTCCTGATCACCGCTTAATGTTCTTGGCCATTAACACTGATCCCATTGTACTGCTCCGCACAATATGATGGCGCTATGGAGATCAATTAATCACCAATTCTCTCCTGATACCAAGTGGGCCCGGAGCAGGGCCGGTCGTATCCATTTAACCCTAAAAGAAACCTTTTGCTTATGCCCGGGCGCACTTTATTCTCTCCGGCCACCTGTGCTGGGTGGCGTTTCCATGCGTCCATTTGATTAGTGCAGAAGTGATGGTCGGTATGAGTGGCCGCGCTCTCTTAATGCTCCGTTCTGCTTTTCTTTGCAGTGCTTGTGACGCGCGAGGACGAGTTCAGTAACCGGCTGAACTCCCGGGCGAGTTTCCGCGGCTGCACCGCGCTGCATTACGCCGTCCTGGCCGACGATTACGCTACGGTCAGGGAGCTGCTCGAGGGAGGTGAGTGCTGCTCGGGCCGTCATATATATATATATATATATATATATATATATATATATATATATATATATATTATAATATAATATATACCGCCCGGGCCCCAGCTATACAGGTCATGTAATAAGTTGTTTTAGGAGACGTCCCCTTGTTGCCGGCAGCGGCTCGGGGTCCATTGATTGCCGAGTGTATACATTGGAGGCCGAGGGCTGCGCTACATACCAGATGATAGATCTGTCTCATTACGGTGACATCATAGCCGGCCGTCGCGCACTGAGGGAAATCAATGGATCCTGTCCGCGCGGGGCCGCCGGCACTCTGCCCAGATAAAAGGTGATCTTCCCTTAACCGCTACGAATACCCCGGTAATGAGCTCCATCACAGAAGCCTGTGTTTAAGTGACAGGTTAACGCAAAGCTCTTTGTCTTTCTACATCATCGGTACGAGGTGACAGGCAGTGTGTTCTGTGCTGTACCGTAGGATCACGGCCGGGATTAAGAGGTTTCTTTTAAGTCTCTGACTTTAAATCTCAAAAAGGATCATTGGACCTTCCTTTTACCATAATCCAAAGGAAAAATATAGATATTTTTGTGTATTTTTTAACCAATCTTTCAAAAACATTGATTTTCTTTTTATATTTTTGATATTTATTTAACATATATATATATATTTTTTTATGAAACTTTTTTATTTTATTTATAAGTAGCATCGCCAAAGAGTATCCATATGGGTTCAGATGATGTCACACGTGATGTCACACATGATGTTGCGTGTGTTTCACGTTGGTTACAAGGAAAAGTTTACTGAAGATTCATAAAAAATAAAGAATTACCTGCTGGGGGCTTATTGAGTAAATTTGGGCAGGGTGCATGGTGGGAGCTGCAGGCCGGGTTAAGAGTCCTATGGCTGCGAGGTGTGATATGATGTATGTAGCGCAGCGCCGCGGGGGTCGGTATGGTGTCACTCGGCGGGCAGACTTCATCGCGCTTTATATGGTTTTAATCATCGCCTGCAAAATTTACAGCACCACAAAAGGGATCGATACGGAGTTTATAACCACGCGCCGAGCCTGAAGCAAACCGCGTTACCGGGTTAACCCCCGCCATGCAGTACATGTTGCATGTTCTTGCGTCTTTCTTTGGAGACCAAAGATCCTAAACACACCCGGGATGGGGGCTGTCTGCCCGTTTCCGCTCCTCGCCTACTTTTAAGGGTATATGGCACCACTCTGTAGCTGCCATCGCTAATTGATAGCTCCACCCACTTATGAAGCCACTCCCCCAGGAGACAGGGACGTATACGGTGGGTTTAAAAGGAACCGTCGGCTCATTCTCATTAAATTAGGGTTCCTGGGTATCTCGGGCCATGTCGTTCCCGAAAGTCCGTTCCTTCACCCGATTGGGGTATCATGCGTTGGGTGCTGGCCGGTTCCTCCTCGCTTCCTGTGCCCATTTCCCAAATGGGAATCGTTGGCACCTTTCTGGTCGGGCCCCTGGTGTGACCTTCCCCCGGGTTCAAGCCTATCGGGCCGCTTTAAATGAACGCTCGCCCTGTCCCGTTCACAGCCTGGGGAAGGCAGAGGCTCCATATCCCCCCTGTAGGGAAAAGTATAGGTCAAGTCACCCAAAACAAATAATACGGGTCATGTAACAGAAATTCAGTGATTATTGGGGTGGAATTTACCTTTTTTTTATAATAAAAGCTTTATTTAATCCAGTCGGGTGTATGTTTGGCTCTCGGATGATTAGGATCCATGTAAAGATCCACGTATCTTTCCATCTCTGACTTAACCTTAAACTGGTGATTTTTATATAATATATTCGAGGCTCGTATCACTTTGGGGCGTTCCAGGTGTGGCTGGGCTCCAACTCCAATCACCCTCAGCTAGCCAGCGGTTAGCCAACAATGAAGCGATAGCAATCTATTATAATACTTTTTAAGTTAATTTCCCAAAACCTTCATTCTTTAATACAATTTATTATATATATATATATATATATATAGCGCCATCATATTCCATAGCGCTGTAAATTTCTTGCGTAAAACACTAAATCACTAATCCCGATATAACCAGTGTTTAAAAATCACAATTTAAGAGGCCGACTGGTGCAATAATTTACCCGCAGATCAATTGCACGCTTATTATTTCCAGTTTAATATCAGCTGCCTCACTTTATCATTCCTTTGGGTCAATAGTGTGAGTGGCTCGTGTATATTTTAATTGGGCTTTTTTTTTTATTATTATTATTATTTTTTTTGCTGTAGTTTTCCACGTATTGACGAATTTCAGCATATTTTGGCAGCAGCTGCCGCGGTTAATAATAATTCATCTTAATAGCGCGTTCCTAGTTTGCGCCAGAAAAACAAACAATTTCACTATTTTTTCATTGAACTCTTTTGGGTGTATTTTGTATAAAACCTCTCGGCTCTCTTAAAGCTGGATAGGCTGTCTAGGCTGAGTTTAAGAGAGCTGAGTAAGGCTGACGGCAGTGGATTGGCTCGTATAGAGCGAGCGAGGCTTAATGCTAATGATTTAGCTCACCTAGAGCCTGTGAAAGTCTGCCTTCTAGCGATTCAACTTGTTCAGAGTGAGTATGGCTGCTCGCTAATCATTCCCTTCTTCTGATTGCTCATTTTTGCTAATCAAGTCTGGCCAATGATTTGACTCACTCAGAGCAAGCGAGCAAGGCTGACAGCTAACTATTTGGCTCACTCGGAGCAAGCGAGCAAGGGTGATGGCTAATGATTTGGCTCACTCTGAGCGAGCGAGGCTGACGGCTAACGATTTGGCTCACTCTGAGCGAAGCTACCGCTTTGGCTCGCTCTGAGCGAGCGAGGCTGACGGCTACCGCTTTGGCTCGCTCTGAGCGAGCAAGGCTGACGGCTACCGCTTTGGCTCGCTCTGAGCGAGCGAGGCTGACGGCTACCGCTTTGGCTCGCTCTGAGCGAGCGAGGCTGACGGCTACCGCTTTGGCTCGCTCTGAGCGAGCGAGGCTGACGGCTAACGCTTTGGCTCGCTCTGAGCGAGCGAGGCTGACGGCTAACTTTTTGGCTGTCACCAGCAGTTTGATTCGTTCAGAGTAAGGCCACCATCCATTGCCCCTGCTCACTCGCTTACCTCCAAGCATCCCAACTTACCCCCTCTCTAGTGACTCAGCCCGTGGATGGCCGCATTATTAGCACCGGTGGCAACTTATTCCCCTTCTTAGCCTGAAACCATATGTCTCACCTCGCAAGCGATTCCCTTCTGCTCTCCAACGCCGAAGGACAGAGGCGGCCATCGAGCGCAGAGCCCCCCGTATCCTAACCGGACCTATTGACAGGTATCCGGGAGGCCGAGGAACCCGAAGACAAATCGTTAAGAGGACGGAGTTAATAACATTTGAGTAATGGCGGCCTGTCACCGCGATAAACTTTTTTCAATAGAACATATTTCCCCAATGAGTGACCTTCTCCAGCTGCGGCACGGAGGAGAGGCACGAGCCGGCGTGCCATTTATCAAATATTATAAAACCGGGCTGGCTAATGCCTGCGCGGGGGGGGGGGGATAAATACAGCGCCTGGGGGGGCAAACCAGGTGCCCACCCCCCTCTCTGAAAACACAGAGTCTCACTGTGGGTGGTGACTAATTGCCCGGTCTATTAAGGGGTCTTAAGGTTGTAGCCCCCTCGGCATGGATACAATAGGCAGCTTGGTCCTCTCTGTTTAACCCCTCCCCGTCCTTTTTAAAAGAGACTATTGTGCTTCTCCGTCACGACGATGCGGCAGCAAAATGTGAGAGTCCAAGGCCGATATATACCTTGGTGTTTAACTGCTGCTCAAAGGGTTAATACCCATGCCATTTTTACCCCCAAAGCAGCCAGAAATGCCCCTATTTTTTTTTTTTGCACATTTCCAGGGGAAGGTCCATGTTTCTGTTTATCCCATGAGACCCCCTAAGTCTAATTTATAATCTAATTTTTTAGATCTATTTTTTTAGATATATTTTAAAAAAATAAATAAATATTAGATTATTTTTGGTTTTTTTAAAATTAATATATATTTTTCATTATTTATTTTTTGTTTGCTTTAAATGCCGTTAAACGCTTTAGCCATATTGAAATGGCTTATAATAAAGAATGAATAAAGAACAAAACATTGTAATTTTATTTGTATCAAGTGAATGGATCTTAAAAATAAAATAATAAATTAATAGCAAATATAAACTGTTACTTTTTTTTTTCCTCCCGTGAATAAAATGCAACAATTTGTATTGAGCTAAAAGCTGGCAAAAAAATAAACGAATTGGGTCCGATACGGGCCGTATTAAAATAAATCCGGGCAAGTTTGTCCTGTTTCGGCGATAGACGGAGACGGGTTATTTATGAAAGTGTAATATTAGTTTGCTCCCGGTCCTGGCCGATCGATCGGCCCTCGCTAGTCAAGCTCTATCAATTATTACGGCAGTTAGTCAAGTCGTCGGGGCCATTAACAGGGGGATTAAGCTAATATTGGACCGCTTCTATCGATCCGCTCCTGAAAAAGAGCAGCCTTGCTCTGCGCGGCGGGGATGACGTCCGGGCCCCTAGGCTGTCATCACGGGGAGAGCTTAACGGCACAATCGCTGCTAAGTGATCACTCTTGTCAGCCTGTCCTGGGCACGGTACAGCCGAGCTCGGCTCTCTGATCAATGGCCTTTATTTCTCGGGCCCCAAAAGGCTGGGGCGAGCCGCGCTTAACCCTGTGTGCGCTGGAGTCCTGCTCGCCATTAAAGGGCTGTCCAGCTGCTGGGAGGTCGATAGGACGCCTTTATATACGTGCTTCTATATGTTGCTATCAAGTTATATAGGGGGTGCTTTTATAGGGCTATTGTTTTAATGCCCCCTTTGTGAGATTTTTTTGCCCGCACCTATAAATGTGCGTAGCACATTTTGTTTTTTATAAGCGGGGTCTTTTTGCCCCTCGGGGGGGATTTCTAACTTAGTAAAGTGGTGCACATTTGCAGCTTTTTTGGTGAATATATACTCACACCGACCACCATTGCGTGCTTGCGTTGGGTCTGCGCATGCACAAGTTTGCTGTGGCATTGGGGGGGGGTGCACATTAATGTGCACGCAGTGGTTCTTCTCTTAACACCAGTTTCCCTTACTGGTTCTTGATGGCTCTGAACAGACTAACATGCTATCTGGACCAAATGGCTCTGCAGAGTATTTCACACGGAAGCATTCTGCAGGCCAAGGGGACGTTTTCTTTTTAGCGTAAAGACCAAAAAAAGAGTATTTTTTTTCTTTAAACGTTTGGCGCTACTTGGGCGCTCCCCAGCTTCAGTTTTGAAGTAGCTGTTACCACTGCGTTCGACATATAACTCCTCCCCATGGCTGCCTCTGCTGGAAGCAGGAAGTGTACCTGAGTATGCTTCCCTGCACATACCTGCTAATGCTTCTGTGGAAATCAATGAGAGAAACGACCGCCCATCACATGTATTCTGGTTATTAGGGGTTAGACTGTGTCTTTAAAGGGGAAATAATGTTTAAGTTAAAGGGGAGGAGTTAAAACAGATTTCCCATCTCTGGGGTGATTTATATGCATTTAATGTGAGCGATCCTTTGAGAGAAGAGATGATTATACCCAGGTATATGATGTTAATCGCTACCCCACCTCTCTGGATGCCCCGCAGGTGCCGATCCCATGCAGAAGAATGAAATGGGGCACACGGCCCTCGACTATGCGCGAGAAGGAGAGCTGAAAAAACTGCTGCAAGGCTGGGAGACCAAGGTCAGTGCGGGGGGCGGGGCTTATGCAAATGGTGCGGGGGGGAGTAAGCCTGATGTGTCTTTCATCGGCTGCACTTTTAAAAATAAAAATGTCTATTTTTAAAAGCCTTCTTACTTTACAGCACTTTTCACACCTGCCTAAAACTTTTGCACAGCACTGTATGTGTAAATTAGTAAAACTCCCATCCTGCTCAGCCAGCTGCAGATTAGGAAGCCAGCCCGATGTTGTAGCTGCTGTTTTGTTTGCGTTGGGTGTGATGTTGCCGGTTTAGAAGAGTAGCGCAGCCGCCATATATCTGCGTCTGCCGGGGACTGGGATCCGTGTATAAAGCCGCGTGTCGCCGGCGCATGATGAACAGCCAGCTTGGGGGGACGGTCCGCTGGCAGCCAGCAATTCTGTATCCGCTCTCTACTGGGACTCCCTGGGAATTTATGGCTCATTTTAATCACGGGCACAGAATGAATTGGCGAGAGTATTTAAAGACCAAGTCGCGCATAGATTTTATTTGCATGCACCGCTGACAGCAAGACATTTGTTTCACCAACTTCCTTTCTGCCTTCAAACATTTCCCGCAAACAGCTGCTGACCCCATAAAGTGATTTCTCCTCTCCTGGAAGAAAGTAAAGCTCTCCGCATCCATTATCTCTGTCCTCGCAACTACTCCAAAGGCAGCTCGGGGGACTCCACTCGCATTTGTTTCCTGCAATGAAAAATAACTATTATGCATCCCTCGCTGTAACGGTTGAAATAGACATCAGTATATATATATATCCCTCTTTTCCCCCACCCTTTATCTCCTCCCCCTCTCTCTCGTTCCCCCCTCTCTTATTCCCCCCCTCTCTCTC
>VKOC01000124.1:0-27404 GCA_009364415.1 Spea multiplicata
TGGTTGATGGCAGACGAGCCCCCTTGCTGGCGACCAATAGAGTCGCTCGTACAGACTGTTAAACTCCTGTCTCCCTGTTCTATCAGTTAACTAGACCAATAGAGTCGCTTGTACGGACATTTAACTGATAGAACAGGGAGACCAGTGGTATCTGCCGGGCAAGTTGCTGCATTAGGATTGTAAAAGTCTGTACGAGCGACTCTATTGGTCGCTTGTACAGACTTTTAAAATCCTGGTGCCGTAACTTGTTGCACCTTAAGGGGTTAAGGGGCCTACGGATTTCCGCTCCCGTTACCCAACGCAGCATTGCAGGAGTTAACGGGAGCGAAAATCCGTAGGTTCGCTGTCAGGGGTTACAAAGGCCGTGCAAGTGAGCCTATTGGTCATCTGCAGGGTCTTCCTCTGACATCAACCAATTGGTTGATGCCAGAGGAGGTCCCTGTAGGCGACCAATAGGCTCACTTGCACTGTAACCCCTGACGACGAACCTACGGATTGGGGAAGGGACCGGGGAGACTAGTAGACGAAGACGATAACGAAGATCTTTGTGGAGTGTGTCTTTGTCTACGTTTTAACCGCCGTTGTCTTCTCTCCTTCGTGTCTTCGGAACGAACACGAAAACGCACTGTTCGTTTTTGTTTTCATGTTCGCCCGAAGACGAATGCACAAGTCTAGTCTCCAGTCATCAGCCATAATACTATATGATGGAACAAGACCAGGTGTCCACTTTCCTCATTATTATTATCGCCATGGCACCCTTCTCAGGGCAAGTGGGCTTTAGTGATCTAAAGTAATCATGGTGATGACATTGTTTTATGAAGTGCCCATCCAAATGGAATTTTGGTTTCTCTAATCATGTAAAAATTCTATATCCAGACAGGATCAGGGCTGTCCCAGCTTAACCCCTTGCATCACCACATCGCCAAACAACCGGAGCGGACTAGGTCAGACATCTACCTATATATATATATATATATAACTGTACTTTACCATTAAGACCATTATGTAGTGATGCCCTATTTCTCTTTTTTTTTTTACAAAATTGCTGACACCGTTTTTAGAAAAGGTGTCAGAAAAACAGCACAATTGTTAAAATTTGCAAAAAAAAACAAACGTGTATATTTTAAAATAACATTTGGGAGCAGGATATGCAAACATTTGCAGAATGTAGGCACAGCAGGGGCCCCCAAATGGAACTTGCGCCTAAAAGGATTCTCGACGAGTTGGTTATCAGGAAGGAAGCTCTTTCTAGCGGGGGCGATAGCATATGTACTAAAGGAAGCGTTTGTTTAATAATTCTCAAGCCTTATAGCAGCACCGACAGGCATAGGGGTGTCAGACGAAGGTCATGGGGGTTCTGCTGCAACAGCAAGAAACATTATGTGTGTATATATATATATATATATATATATTATTACACTAAAGGACAAAAGTATCATTGGGACACCGTGACCATTACATGACATCTCATATTCTATAATCCATTAACATTAATATGAAGTTGGTCCCCCTTTGCAGCTATAACGGCTTCCGCTCTTCTGGGAAGGATTTCCACGAGATTTTGGGGAGTTTCTGTGGGACTTTCTGTCCAGTAATCCAGTAGAGCGTTTGTGAGGTCAGGTACTGATGTTGGAAGAGACGCCCGGCTCACAATCTCCGTTCCCAGTTCATCCCAAAGGTCTCTGATTGGGTTGAGGTCAAATTCTTTCACGCCAAACTTATCCAAACATGTCTTTATGGGCCTTGCTTTGTGCACCGCTATATGGAAAAAAGTATTGGGACGCGCCTCTTAATTATTGAAATCAGAGTTTGGGCTCCTAACTTCTCAAGTGATGGGGAATCTTAATGCTTTAGCACCATTACTTTTTGGACAATGTTCTGCTTCCAACTTTATGGGAAGAGTTTGGGGAAGGCCTTTTTCTATTCCACTATGTCTGCGCCCCAGCGCACAAAGCAAGGTCCATAGTGACACAGTTGGATGAGTTTGGTGTGGAAGAACTTGACCTGACCTCAAACTCATCAACTACATTTGATGTCATCAAAGTCCATGTTGGTGTAATGGTCAGGTATCTCTATACTTATGTCCACATAGTGTATATATATATATATATTAATTTGTATCTTGGAGGGTGTTAACCTTTACAAATGGCCATGTAGTGGAGTGGCCAACACTAGCTTCAGTTGTAGCAGGGCCTGGGGCTAGCGTATGCCAGTGGGCCTCTCTCTTGTACTTGGCGGTGTAGAGTAGTGGAGTTCTGTGCTGCCATTGGCACTACTGCAGGAACGCCATAAGGGAGGTACACCTGGCACATATATATATATATATATACACAAACGAACACTGTATATAGACATACCGTGTTTGTCAGTGTGTGTATGTGTAATGGTTTTAGGCAGATGTGAAAAAAATTCTGCAAAGTAAGACTGGTTTAAAAAATAGATGTTAATAGTTTCCTTTTTATCATTTAACATAAGGCAAAGTGAGTGAACAGAAGTGTTAGAGTCAGTGTGTGTGATGCATATTGTCGTGTGGTGTTAGCGTGTGTGATCATATGGTGTTGTGATATAGCAGAGAGAAAAAAAATATGTGGGGAAAAACTTTTTTGTTATTGCTAAAGAAAAACATATTTGAGAATATTTTCTTGAAACTCTTGATGAAAAGTGATTATTTTTCATTGCCACTCATCGATGTCCTGAGAATAAACAAACGCTTCCCTTCGTATATACGTCGTTAATAAGAGTTTCCTTCCTGAAACCCTTTAGGTGCTCCAGGCAGTTCATACAAAATCTTTTTTTTTGTGTACTACCTCATATTGTAATTTTAATCCTTTAGAATATTTGTTTTTGGAAAATTGTTATTTTAAGTTTATAGTTTTCTTATTTTTTCAATTTTTTTGTAAAAAAAACATAATATCGCATCCCTCCTTTTCCTCTCTTGCCTATTTAAAGCTTACTGTTTTCTGCGCAAACAATATTCTTTTGGACCCGGTGGGGTAACTACAGGGGTCGCAGCGGTCACAACTGTGACGGGGCCCCTGCCTCTGGTGACCCCTGCGACCCCTTGTTCCTATCTCCTCGTACCGGTTCAAAATTGTTTAGAAAGGGCCCTTCCGATCTGGACTGCACCGGTTGGACTATATGGGTTGGTATATTTTTTGCTTGTTTTTTAACATATATATATATCTATGCATGCATGTGTGATTGTGTGTGTGTGTGTGTGTGTGTGAGAGCATGGATGTGTACTATTGTGTGTGAGAATGAGTGTGTAAGTCTGGCGAGGTGGAGTGTGTGTTAGAAAGAATGAATGTGTACATATGTTGGAAGTGGGGGCAAGGGGCAAAGAAGGCACAGATAGGTTGTTTGGGGGGCAATGATGGCACAGACAAGCTGTTTGAGGGCAATGGCACTAGCTGTTTGGGGTCCCTGACAAGCTGGGACAAAGATGACACAAACAGGCTTTTTGGGGGTTAGAATGAAACTGTGGCACATGTTGCTTGGTGAAGTTAGGGGGCCGAGGGGTAATTTTAACGCCAGAGCCCTGTGGTTTCTATTTACGCCTCTGTTTGTACCCTAGCCATACCGGCCCACTGGGTTCTGTACTACAGTGGTATAACTGACGAAAATTATAAATGGCCACATAGGCACTTTAAGCTTCTAAAAAAGAAGAGGAGTAAAAAGAGGCACAAGGACTTGGGGAACAAAGAGGGACTGGCCAAACCCAGTATGAGGTATGAGCTATGAGGTAGGGATTTATTTGATTTTGTCATACTTACCAACACCGGCCCTCCTTTGTGCTTGACTGCGGGGCGTGTGACATCACAACACACAGCGAAATGGAGTGGCCACATTGGGACCGTTCAGTACAAAAAAAGGACATTTGGGATAATTTTGAAGACGACAAAAAAATGGGGGTCTTACACACATTTTGCACAAGGAAATTAAATGCACACGAGTCAGCGACGCTTCTGTACTTTTTACATTTTATTTTTAATATAAAAGTATTGTGATAAATGCATTAAAATGAATACAAATGAATACAACAAACAGAACAAAGAATTCTAAACAAATAAACCCTTTGTCAACCGCAGTGTTCCACTACCTTGGTTGCCCCTACCAGGGCCAAATATCATCTTCCATAATAATAATAAAAAAATATTGATCATTTTGAATTTGAAGGACTAAAACCCGTTTTATTTTATATGCTGTTAGAATGAAATAAATTAATTTATTAACACTCGCTTGTCCAATTTGAAGGTTATGTACAAAAACCGGTCTCATCACCATAGCAACCATCAGAATTTTAGAATCGCTATGGTGATAAGACTACTTTTCATACTAACCTGCACCACCGTCACTTTTCTCCAAAAACCCATTTATTTTAAAGTTAAGGGACTGTTAATATATGAAGTTGAGATCTATAGTAAAATAGTGATACATTTTCTATATGTTAATATATTTTATATTCTATCCTAAATACCTACCGAAGGTATCAAATCAATCAGAAACTTTGCAATAGGGGAGAAGTAGCGCGATGGGGAGGAATAATCATGCAGATCCAGTGAATAGGAAGTTAAGGTGGCTGCTCCCATGGTCAATGACGACTCTTGGCCTAGGGCTGCAGGTTCAGGGGGGGGGGGGGGAACCCGACCCCTGACGTGGCTCTTGTCTTAAAGGTCTTTTAATGTGGAGAAGAAGCTGGCTGGGGGTGCACCTGCCATTCACAGAATCCAACAACCTGCTACTTTGCTTCAGTTGGTTCCATGCAAAAGACGTTCCAGCACATGATAGGAGCGATTATTTTAACAGAAATGGTGGCTTTTCCATCAATTATTTTTTTGTGCAATATAATTCGATTTTCAGGAAAATGTACAGTGAGGTTATTAAACGATTAAGACCCATATGAAAGCCCAAGGTCTGAATGTACCCATCCAGGGGTTTTATACATACCCCCTATCCTGTAGGCTATAGTGCATTATGTGATTTCATTCATGGCCCACGGACAGGTAATTCTTCAGGCAGGGGCAACATCAAAAGAATAGCTCCAAGATATATATATATATAGATGCGTCGTGCGTGTCCTGTAGAGGTCCAAAACCTGGCAAACGCTGTGAAGGGTTCTGACTATGCCTTCAACATCTCAAGGAGGTAATCGTGCAATGGCGTGACACATGGGCCAAAGTTCCAAGTGGACAGAGGGTGCCATCATTTGTCCTACTCTATGAACAGCCATGGTCCCCCTTTTCATAACGCGACCTCTTATTTCTTAAATCTTGCAAACAAACTCTTCTTCTTCTTAATGTTTTCCAACACGTCTTCTAAGGTGAAAAGGCAGAAATCTATTTTGTCATACTGAGTTTCCTCACCACACTCAAACAAGATGGCGAACGTGTTGGCTTCTTGACAATCAACAAGGTTTGAGTAGCCGCCGAAGCCCTCATAAATGACCCAGGGTTTGGACCAAGACTCAGAGACGAGGGGATTCTTGGTCAAGAAGACTCCAAGATCTCTATGATCTTTCTTTAGGGGGTGTGAAAAGAGGAGCCAATAGTTGCGATCTTGTCCTGGTTGTTCAGCTCCAAGAAAACTTACAATACTCCCTTGGCAGCCGCCACTTGTCTCTTTCAACTTCTTGCTCTTTTCTACAAACTTAAATTCACCTCCAACGTTCAAGCTTAGAGCCTCCAACCTTTTGTTTCCTGTGGACCGTGCGTTGCAATAGAGCAGGTTCTTGCCTTCATCGCTTATTTCTGCCAACTCACATTCACCACACTCATATCTGGTAATCCGCTCTGATATTTGCCACCGGTGCCCCTGGTCCTCACTGTACAGATAAAATGACTGTTTCTTCCCAAACCACCAGCGTATGAACCAAAATTTAGCCACATGGACGTACGCTGGAATAATGAGTTTCCCAGCTTGTGTCTGAATTCCGTGGCCTGGAGACACGGAGAAGGTAGCCATATTCCTAATGGGGTTGGTCACTTCCGTGATATCTTTGATGGTGCTCCACGTCACCCCACAATCGTTGCTGGTGATGTAGCACAGCTTAGAAGAATTTCCCCAGATTCTCATGTGTTTCTCGGTAACCCCAATTGGGACACAATTAAAAAACAAGAACACAACTTTGGAGCTTGCCTCGTAGACGGCGCATGGGTTCATCGAGCGATGGTTCTTTAGGGTGGCTTCATGTAAAGGTTGGATTCCTTCCCACTAAAGACAAAAGAAAAAAAACTTAATTATGGTTGAGAACCCACAATATGATCCATATCCATGCATCTGTTCTGTTTTCTTACAGGTAGCTTAAACATCTTGACTTCAAGTTTGTTCTTAATAACTGTTTAAACGTACCACATGACCGACCCTGAAGATATATGTATACCCAAACCCGGGTCGGACTGGCGGTGACAGGATGGCACTGGAACTTTAGGTCCAGCGGTCACCTGATGACCTAAGCAAGGCCGGCTGCTTAATATGTACGATAGTTTTTTTGGTCCACTTAACAGCCTCCTATATGCCACTCCAGCTCCAGATGGGGTGCTGTAGCAGAAGGCCAGTGGCTGGAGATGCCTGGCCGGACGCTACTCTTGTTGACCAGCGGGTCACCAATGCATTTGCCCGTTGTGTCAGATGTCTAGTCCTGGGATTGACCAAGACAAAGTCACACTGAATTGTCTTTAAAAAATGAGGGTGCACACACTTGTCAACTCAAGTATACGCGACTCAACTGGAACTTGACCATTGGTGAGGTGAGCAGATGCAGTAGGTAGTCTACAGATGATGGAAGGTAGCAGCCAAATCGGGAAATTACCTTCACGTATCCAGTCTTGTAGATCCCTCTTCTCATGACCAAATATTCTGCGTTGACGTCTTCATAATTCTTGCGCTTCTCGACAAAGGCCAGGAAGGTGTTTGCCTCTTTAATGTAAGTGAGCGAGGGGGCTCTATACACAGGACCACTGGGTTCATGGATGAACAGCGGGGTTTTCTCTGGAAGAGGAGACTTCATGTCTGGTTCTGTGTAAATATAATGAACAAATCTGTGTAATTGCACATTTTAGAGGTTGACCATGTGCAGCTATGTGAAGCATTGCATAGTAATAATTACAGAAGTGATTAGCATCAGACTAGTGCCTGATTAAGGGCCCTTTTGCGCACCAAAAAGATTTGGGGGTTTCTTAAAATCAAAGAAAAAGACGTCATCCATTCAAACTTGAAGAAAGGAATTTTCACTTAAAGCAGAGAAAAGGGGTTCTTTACAGTAAGAGCAGTAAAGATGTGGCCTTCACCAAACATGGTGGCTGAGCTATCAGACCCAATAGATGTCTTTAAAAATGGGTTGGAGAGTATATAATATATAATATGAGGAATATACAGGATATAACGGGTTATAAGGACGGGATTAGTTATACAGAGAGAGATATAATATATAATATGAGGAATATACAGGGATATAACGGGTATAAGGACGGATTAGTTATACGGCCGGAGAGTATATAATATATAATATGAGGAATATACAGGGATATAACGGGTTATAAGGACGGGATTAGTTATAGTTTATTGATCCAGGTAAAAATCAGAGGCCATTTTGGAGTCAAGAAGAGATTTTTCCCCTTTTGAAGGCAAAATTGGTGTGTCTGCATTCCTCCAAAGGCCACATCTCAAGGTGTCCGGCATCAGCCACTAGGAGATATAAGCACTGAAACGAGTATGCCTACGGTATCCCTGGTTAAATTGAACACTCATGTATCTGCGTCATCCACCTAATTTAAAAAAATGATGGCTGACACCAAGCTGATAAACTCTCACTACGCTACAAATTACAATGCCCTTCTCACGTCTAACGCTTTCTGGGGAAGAACTTCCGGAAATTCATTTGTTGTACTGGTTCTGCCACATTGGGACGCTCTTCTCAAAGGACCTCTAGACCTTTTTCATTTTTAAACCAAATCTGCACAAAACAATTACATTGACTGGCAAACAAAACACAGTATGACTCGTTTTAATAAATAAGCTTAGTTTTTTTTTTTAACTTTAGTGAGAGGGTAGTACATAAGTGGAAGAGCCTCCCAGCAGAAGTGGGTTAATACAGTAAGAGAATTCTCCCGAGCATAAGACATGACCAAGGACTGATTAAGGCTTGATGCTTTATAGCAGGAAAAACGGGCAAACTAGATGGGCCGAATGGGGCCGATCTGCCAGCTTAAAAACATTAAACAGATCCTCTTGGAAAAAAATACTTATTTAAAAGTTGTATTATATTTTATATTTTTGGTGAATTCTTAGAAATTGGTTTTATATTATAACTAGTTCTTAGCTGCAAGCCTTAGTCTAAAAAGTATGCATTCCATGCAGCACATGAAGAGTTAACGGTCAGAGGTATGTGGGGCAGGAGAGGAGCTGGTCCAGTTCAGAATGGGAGGATACGGGAATATATTTACATTCTGCAAGCGGAGAGAGAGAGAGAAATACCGGGGAGAGAGAGAGAGAGAGAAGAGAGGATGAGAGAGAGGAGAGGGGAAAGACGAGAGAGATGAGAGAGAGAGGGAGAGGAGGGGAGAGAGAGAGAGGAATGAGAGAGAGAGAGAGAGAGAGAGAGAGAGAGAGAGAAATACCGGCACAGAAAATAGCCGGGGGCAGAAAAAGGGGCAAACATTGGCAAGGGTAAATCGACGTAAAGTTAAAGGGACCTCGCAGCTATCATATGTCCTGTACATGATGGCCAGAGTCTCCCTTTGGCGGACAGAGGCTTATGGGAGTTGTAGTCCAATAATCCCAGAGGACCATTTCTGGTAATCTTCTCTTAACCTTGTAGTCAACTAACCCTTTCACTGCCTTCTGGTAGCCTATAATTCTTCTGTTCAAACCATAATGCCGGCTAACATATTCTAATAGACAATAGGGCAGAGTCCGCTGGGAGTTGTAGTCCACGATATTCAGAGATGTATTCACAATAACAAGAGTTTGCGACAAAGCCCCCTCTTTTGCTTATTGGGGATGGCCCTTCATAATACAGAGTGAGGTCAATGAGATGAAACGTTTAGTGAATACGCCTCTCAACGGGGCTCTGGACACTACTTCTGCTTCAGAAGTTGAGAAAAGCTCCTGTTTTTACCCCATGTGGGGTAATGATACCACAGAGGCTGAGTCGTCGGAGTGAAATATCTCCTGCCGATCCGACGAACGGAATTTGATCAAACAAAAAGAAAACATGTGAAACATTCAGTCCTCGATACAATTGCTGCGAGTTAAACAACAGAACGCATTGTATGAATACAGTAACGGCATCAGAATCTCCGCTTGTTACAATGTCACCAACCTGTTAACTGCTTGTGCTCTAGCAGATCGCTCTAGTACCCAAAGGGTTAAGGGCCGACGCGTTTCACCCAGCAAGTTAGTCCAGGGCTCCGCCGGGCCACCGAGAGAAGGCGACTGCTGAGCCGGATCCGACCTCTGGCTGCTGGAAGCCGATGCGGGATGTGAATTGTTTTCCCTTTTCGGTTTGGGAGACTCCCAGATGGTCCGCTTTCATTGGCTACGGAGTCCGGGTAATTCCAAGCCTAGTACTGCCTAGCACTCCGTGCATCCCACACCCTGCCTCTGATCACAGATTCCTCCCCAAAAATACTGACTTATCCAAATATTTATTACTATTTCATCATATTATTTGGATGAAATAATGTCGCACCCGACAGGGAGCAACTTTCATCATCTTTTTTTTTTTTGCTGGAAAATAGGAATTTTTTTACATTTAATTTTCTTTTATTGGCATCACTTTATACATTCTGGAACCGCTGTATTTATTTTTTTTTTTTTTTTTTTGTTTTTAACGTGCCGGTTTCTTTAATATCGTGCGCTTTTGAGCCAGCTATACTGGCTTTATTCATCTTCCGGGCATAAATTCTCTTCCCGGCGGGAGTCATCTAGATTAGATTAAGAAGACGTTATCTTTACTGCATTGTGTTAAACAACATAAAGAAAAGCCATGCGACCAATGAAGGGTTTTTTTTGGGGGGGGGGTTGGGTACAGGACTTAAAAGGGAAAGTTTATTAGAACACGGAAGACATCATCTGTACTTTAATGAAACATAGAATTTAATGCCAGATAAGGACCTTAATCAGTCGTTGGTCTCGTCTTAGATTCAGGAGCCGTATGTCTATCCCATGCAGGCTGCCCTCAGAGTATTACCGTCTACCACTTCTGCTGGGAGGCTGATGCAAATCCGTCACTTTTCTTAAGGGTGCCTACAAATTAAAATAAACATGTATGTGTGCACCATGGGAGAAGCCGTCTTCCTGTCCTCAGGATCTGCAGGATTATTCCTCCCCATTAAGTTGCTGATCATTGTTAATTGGCTCAGGCAGCCTTTTTAGGGTTTGGGGAGAAGAAGGGAGAGAACTTCAGGACAGGACCTTGATGAGATACTGGTGGCTTTGCAGTGAGGTGCGGATCTCAGCGTCGATAAAGTAAATTTGAGCCTAAACACCTCCCAAAAATAGGGGGTTTCGACCAATTTATTTAGTAGAGTTCTCCTTTAACAAGGTTTTACTAATCCCGGCGATAAAACAATTGTCACAATGGGGCGGGTGAGCAAAAAGCATGAAAAGACAACCTTTCTAGGTCAACAGAAGAAGTCAATTATTGAACAATTTTCTCCAATGCCCCGCTACATCACCGTGTTTGCTGCCCAATAAAAAACCATTTCCTTTTGTGGCCCGGACCCTGGGTATTATATGTATAGAAAGAGGCGATTTGTCGGGAGGACTAGAACAGTCGAGAGTCGCTGAATGCGGCTGAGATGAAATGCTGACTGTATGTGAATGAGATCCAGCTCATGCCGTCGCACACAGCACAGGTTCTAGAATGTGGCCTTTTGACTGGGGCCAAGCGAATGATTCCCGTCTATTAACCCCCTAACATCCGAAGGGCGGGTTAATAAGGCAGTTTTAATTATCGGCTTGATTGTTGTAGAAATATTGATTGATATATAATTGGGGGGAAATGTTTGCCGCCACCAGTACATTTTTTTAGTAGCCATGGCTAGTCAGCGCCTGGGATTTGCACTGGCTATACGCTGTATCTCAATGTAAACACATGATTTTGCAGTTGGGTGCAAAAAACACGACGCGGCAGCCAATCGCATTTATGATGTGCATCATTACTCAATTAAACAAAGCAAGAATTCAGCGCATGCCCAGCGAATACTATTAAAAAAACACATCTGCGGCATGAATATTGCGTACGCTGTCACACTATATGGTCATATATTGCCGGCCATTATTTCATGGTACCCGGACTTTGGCGAGTCCTGCCTAATTTTCCATGGCTTTATTGCTTTCTAAGGAGCTGAATCAGTGGGACTGCACCGCATTTTTACCGCAATTAGACTCTCAAGTAATTTAAAGCCTTCTCTGGACACCATTAATGAGACTCATGCGCGGCCTGGATGTTTTTTGCTGCTGCAACTTCCACTGAGTCCAATATACTTCAAAAAGAGTGCTGCTGAGCATGTGCAGGAAGCATACTTAAGTATGCTTCCTGGTTACACTTTCTGGTTTCAGTAGGAAGTCAGGTGAAGGAGGAAAATTATAAAAAAAATTATAGATTCTATAAATATATATACGGTATATAAATATATATATAGAGACACATATATATGAGAGAGAGGAGAAAGACAGAGAGTGACACATGCAGTAAAATACACTGTAGACCATGCAAAATGCAATCTTTTTATATTATTATGCATTGAAAATAGGACTGGCACAGACATTTAAAAATGGCTTCTGTGTATGCATTGCATTATGTATTGACCCCCCCCACATTAAAAAAAAAATGACAGAATAAACTTGATCCATGGAGAAATCGGAAGTCGGAAGGATATTGAACTTAATGGACTTAGGTCTTTTTTCAACCTAAATTACTATGTTACCGGCAGAAAAGTAGGATTAATCTTTTTACTAGATTTTGCGGGTCAAACAATAAAAATATAGCATCCTGTACCGGAAAATGAAAATTTAAGCGAACATTTAGGCCAAACGACACAATACAATACAGTACAATAAATAAACAGAAACGGATCCCTTGGCATCATGGCAGGATGACTACATTCCAGATGCACTGCCAAGAACATTGGCAGATTATTCGCGATGCACGGATGAAATAAAACAGACAGGAGTGACGTCTCCTCCGCATCAATAAATATTAGCGGGAATGTAATAAAGCCGAGATGCAGTCACGAGAGATGTCAAGACATCGGAGGTCTCTTCTTGGGATGTAAACAGAGTTGTTTTGGGATTAACCAGGCCAGCTACCATGTTCCTTTCCATAGAACGGTCCTTTGAAACGAGACGCAAGATTACGGTGAGCAACAGAGGCAGCAGCTGAAAGGTTTGGGTGGGGAAACTCTAAATAAAGTAAAACTAAGGCGATGTGAAGTATGTTTTATGTCCACTACGTATAAGGTGTTTTTGAAAAATCGATAAAACGCAGGGTGTATGAAAAGACTCTGAATGCCTAAGGCAGGGCGAGGTAAGATCAACATAGAAAAGTAATTCAACCAAATAAAATTATGTTGCCAAAAACTATGCTTTAAGTAAACATGGAATCTTCATGTTTAAATATTATTAATATACTAAGCACATTTAAATATTGGGGGTCCCGTCACACTATACGGCCCTATGTTGTTTAGTCCGCCACTACATCAGAGTTCCCCAGATTTGGCGAGTCCTATTTAATATAAACACGGCTATATTACTTACCAAGGAGCTGAATCAGAGGGACTGCACTGCCTTCTAACACACCGAGACTCTCATCCAATTTAAATCCCCCCTCCACAAATGAGACACCAGTGTACTCGGCAGGGTGCTTAACGCTTGCTCACAACCTGCAAATATACACATATATAATATATAGCATTATATCTGAACACAGTTTAATCAAGGGGGGGTAATAAGCAAAACCGCAACCTGTGATACAACTGGGAGTCATTTTCTCTTTTTTTGCATTGCAACGTGTAATACCTAATTTGATGTAATATATACTTTTTCGAGAGAAAAACCCAGCCATGTAAGATGTATGTATTTTGGCCAATACAATACTAAAATCTCCTAAATGCTATACATTTGTACTTGTTTTTCATCTGTTTCTGTAAATATAGCCACATTTAGCCACAGATATAACTCAGGTCTCCATATCTGCTTAAAAAGGACCTCGTTACTAAGCAGTTTCATAGATCTTACAGCACATATGAACACATCTTACAAGAAAGTCTTCCCAGGGTAGCAGAACAGAACACCGATGGTCCGTGGCTTTAGACCGACCCTAGAAGCTCCTTCCTCCGACCCAACGAGGAGGCTCAAAATAATTTTCTTGGACGCCCATGTAAAAGACAGAGTTTGGTTTCCTCTGTAATGAATGGCGTCTATAGGGAGACAAACATACAAATCCAATCCACATTAACTATGCATTACACAGGGCTAGTCCAACCCCCTTCTTGAAGCAAAGCTCCGCAGAATTGGTCCTTCATAATGTATGCAACTTCCATGTTCAACTTTCATGCAAACCTGTGGGTCAATAAGAGAATAAGAAAAGGGGGAGAACATATATTGAGGTGTCCACCACACGGGTGTATCCAAAGTTAGGAGAGGCAGCACGCTTCGTGATTAGTATTATTACTTATATTATGCATTTACCATCAAAGTTTGTCATTCCTGACATAGAACATAAAAATGACTTATATGTCACGCTATTGGTGGTATAAACAAATGGATTGATTGATTAATCCAGTGATTGACACTATATAATCATTTGCATAGTGGGTGTGGCCAACAGTTTTAAACCTATGCTCTATTCAAGGCTAACGGGATCCCTATATAGACTCTACGTGTTGGTCTCTTTTTCCTGGTAAGTTATGTTATTGTTCACTTCGGTGGAGAATAAATGAATAGGACTTCAAATAAATAAAAAAAAAATCATTAGAAACGTAAAGAGTTTAATTTGCATACTATAAAAAATTGCCTGATCTGGAATAAAGAATAAAACACATAAAACTAACATGTTTTTTAGACAATGCACTGTATATCTTCTCGCGATCCAGGAGGTGGCTGGTGGACGCAGCGACTAAGAGTCCAGCTCCGAGCTGGAGTCCGACCAGTCCCAGACGTGTAAAGATCCATCTGTGGCTGCCGATAAAACAGTCCTTTCTTTCCACGGATGCCAAGAATGCGCTGTGACTCTCGGGACGCTTCCATCCTCGCACACTCCTATCACAGAATGGCCTTTGTGAGCGAACAGAGGGTCTCTCTCTTTCATCGTCGCGTCCCAGGATTTAGCGCTGTAGATTTGCACGGTGCCATCAAACCCTGCGTCAGAAATGAAGTACGAAGAGTTAGTGGAAGAGAAGCGAGTTCATGGCTGATTACAGAGAGCTACTCACGGGAGGCATCTCTCTGGACATCTGGCAAAATCAGACCTGTTTATAAAAAATATATATATATTTTACTCATCAGTCTCCTATTCCTGCACTATTTAACCCTTTTGAGTGCCAGTGCTCTTGAAGCATTCCCCTTCCCTATAGCTTTTCTTTAGTTACATTTGGGGGACAGCACTTTACCTAGAGATACCTATATATTTTTTCCTTTGTCATTTTAAGTGGCAGCGAGATCCGCAAACTGAAAAGCCATACAAGTAAATGTTGTTAGGTCTCCAACTAGAATGTATTTGGAGTCATTGTCCTCTAACCCTGTGTGGCATCAGTAGTGAGACGGGACAGGGAAAACCTGGCAAAGCATCAAGAACCTAGTAGAGTTTATTAGGTAAAAATGTCCTTATCCTGGCTAATTACCTGAGATGGAAATGGTGTCTTCAAGCACTGGTGCCCAACTGATGCACATGAAAAGCTCTGCTGAAGCAGGACCAGAAAGTCTGCATCTGGCATTCTTCACGGGAGTGCTTAGGTCCCGGGTGTCTGTAACGATAATGTGTCCCTCGGAAGAGAGGCTGGCAATGGTGGACCGGGCTTCTTGTTTCGTGGACCTGACAGCTGCACACCAATGGCCATTAGAGGAAGACGACACTTCTAAAGTGCCCTCACCGGCTGGCTGCGGCTGCCGGACATCAGCCATGTATTGACGTCCACTTGAGCAACACAAGAAGAATGTGTTAGAATCCAGGGAGGAAATGGTGCTCACAGGATCACGGCTAGTTACACCTGGAAGGGCAGAACAATAAAATAAAAGGGTTAAATAGCAATTTCCTTGAAATTTATGATTGGACTGCTTGTGAATGTGTTTCAAATTACCCAACGACTGATGGCACATCTGCTGATTAAATCAGCTTCTAACTCACGTGTCAGTAGAACCAGACATGTGAACTACAGAACAATTCGGTCCAGGGAAAAGAATTGATGGCCCAAAGAGAGGAGGCTCGGACTTAGAAATATGACAAGTAAAATTACTTCATGAGTTAGTCAGACAAACCCTGACTACTTATCATACAACCTTGTGGTAAACAATAGAAGGGTTCTGTCTTAACCATTCAGTAGACTCTGACTAATAAAAGTCTATGGCAGAACGGACTTCATTAGCATTGCCATAAAGCATCAGCTCAGTGTGGTGACTGAGCAGGAAAAGTCACCCAAAATATCACATGACTGACAGAGATGGCGGTCTCCAGGTCCGCAGAGTTTATTGGAACAAAACAAGATAAAAACAGGTTTTGTCAATGCTAACCTTTGTCGTTCTAGTGACATGAGAAGTCCTTCACGTAGTTACTTATCATTCAACGCAACACTACAACACGCACAGGTGTACCTAGACTGTAGATCTGCTTGGCGGATTCCACCTCTGAAACACGAGTGTTGGCAGCCTGTGAGCCATGTATAAGGCAAGGTGCTGATGATGAAATAGTTGCTATTTTCGTCCACGTCTCGTTCCCGGCTTCCGACTGAATGGTGCTCGCTGGTTTAATGAAATCTGTAGGAACATGAGGGGCTAACGTTGCATGGAAACTTAAGCACAGGTTTCCCGTCAAGCGGTGAGGGACAAGTGTTTAACAAGACTTATGTGATTCTGTGACTCACAGTTACTTACATTTTTAGATGAGTGTAATTTATTTATTCATTTTTAACTTATGAACCCATTCCATGATGTGATGATGATCACACAGATACCCTCAACCCCAGAAAATATTCTGAGCTCCATAGAATATGGGACATCAAGAGAGGGACGAGGGGCACTGTCCTCCATATCAATGGACATACGGGAAGTGTGTTTATAGACTATGCCAGATCGGATAAACTGTGGTTAAAAATGTTTTTCAACTGCCAGGCTCTAAGCTCAGCAGAGGGTCCGGTCGCCCACCTTTGTCTTCTGCTCCAATCTGCCAAACCTGCACCGAGCCGACAGTTGGACCAGTAGTGACCAAAACACTGTGAACACAAATGGATCCTTAAGGAAAAGGTGGTCTGATGCAACGAATATTTAAACGTCTGTACAGCCTAACAATACCGCGTTCTTTTATAGATGGTTTGTTTCGAGCTATAGCATTAACAACATAAGATAAATACATCGATAAAAGATAATAAAACCAACCATGATGCAGAATTAAATTATGGGATATTAAAAAAAGAAAAGAAATCATAAGAGTCCATATATTGTGTTCGATATTCAAGTCAATTGGAAAAGGGAAGTGGGTGTGCGAATAACAGGAAGGGCTGTAATTACACCATCAGCATGCAGAATCCTGTTCAGATAATTAGATAGAAGTACAATACTTCGGACATCTGCGTGGCCCTCCCTGTGCTACACACACAAGCAGAGGCAAAACAGCATATCGGGCCCGCACAGGACTTCATGTTGACTTTCGTCCAAGAGCGGAATGGAAACAGGATCGTTAGCGGACAAGAAATCAACGTTTCGGAAACCCTTTCGTACTAATACTGGCCGAGCTGCAAAAAAACATTGGCTGGGAGGATGAATACGATGTGTGGTTGAAGGCAGCTGCAGCACCTCTTGCAAATCAGAAGAACATCTAGAATCAATGAATGATTGAATGAATGAATGAATGAATGAATGCCGTCTCACATTTCCTTCTCTACTCAGGACAGAGTGTTGACTTAGTTTAGTTAGCAGCCTGTTGGTACAGCCGAATGCCCAAACTATTGCTACCAAAGGGTTAAAATGAACAGAAGAGAATCCACCATCTTTGTTGAAGGAGATGCTGCATAGGGCAGATATGTTGCAGGGATTCCTCTGCTGTCTCCACACAGATAAGAACCATTCATTCAATCTAATCCGCCAAGGTTTCCCAATGTACAGAGTCAAACCTTAATCAGTTCTCGGGCCTGTCTTTGATTCAGGAGCCGTATGCCTATCCTAAAAACACCCCCTCAGTAAAGTAAAACTTCCCTACATCTGACCCTCTAGCGTTAGATTCAGGTCTCTTGCGCCAACATTTCTCCTCCTTTGTTAAATCCCTTTATGTATTTAAATGTTTCCCCCCTATCCCTTCTCTCTCGTCTCGCTACCAAGATGTACGTATCCAGATCCTTGAGTCTTTCCAGATTTTTATCCTGCAAAGCATCACCGTTTTAGCCTCCCGAAAACTCTCTCCAAAAGGTCAATATTCTTCTGGAAATTAAAAAAAAAAAATATTCTTCTGGAAATAATGGCCCCCGGAATGGTTCCCAATTCTGCAGGCGATGTCTCACCAGAGATCTGTAAAGTAGCAATGATACACGCTGCCTTTCACAGAGGAGGAATAAGTATTGCTGATATTCGCTACAATACAGAACAATAACATCTGGATTCTACGTCCTATGTCCCGGTGCGCACCTGATTGGTAGGCAGCTTCCTAGAATGCAAGCGCGTTGTCCGTAGAGGTTTCTTGGCCCTGTATATTTTATGCTGTACATCCTTGATTCAGATTGAAACTTATAATAAATCTATTGGTCTGAATGCGAGTTGTTACCTCGTTTCTGGGATGTGTTTCAGGCTGTATACGGGATGCTCTGAAAACCCGCCGTGCTCCACTTTCAAATCTCGCTCTGGACACAAACCCTAAAGGGAAAGGAGAAACGAGAGAAAGCGAGTGGATTCCAGGGCAGCGTTTCCAGGGAAAGTACAAAGCAGGGAAGCTGCCAGAACGCGGCCAAACGCGGCGACAAGTCTGGGGTGAGTAAGGGGGTTGGACACGGATCTGCCACACAGCGATTCCGGCAATTACTGAACGACTTTGCAGATGTGAAACCTTAATATGCCAATATTCAAGCATACCCTGCAAATTATATATATATATATATATATATATATATTCCACTGTACGGTAAGAACCATTCGACCTTGATTCGTTTTTGGTCCTGTCTGGGATTTCGAGTAACTTTATGCTTATCCCATGCATGTTTAAATTCTGTCACTGCATTAGCCTCCACCACTTCTCCCGAGAGGCTGTTTCATTTATCTACTACCCTCTCAGTAAAGTAAAACTGCCTTACATTACATATAAGCCTTCAGAGCTCTGGTCTCTAGCGGGGTTACACAATTGCAATCTGAGGCCTATATGAATTGACTGATAAATGACAGGAGGACAAATACTAGACCCATTGGATTGTATGAAAGCAGCCTTATTTTTAATGCCTACTTTACACAAAGGTGATTTATTTGGTAAACATTTTATCAGGAAGAATACATTGAGACAGGGCTGGACTGGCAAGGACCGGGTGGTCCTGGCACTTTAAGGGCAGCGGCCACCTGATGATATACGTGCGGCCGACGGCTGTAATACGTGTGGCTGAATGGTAAGCAAGCATAAAAGAGTAGTGCGCTGCCACGCACACCCAGACTCTGGCAGCGGCAAATCGCGCGAGTGCCTGGCGGTGACAGTCAGTGGCCCACTGGGTGCGCGCCTGTAAACCTCGAATAAATAAGTAAATTAAGTAATTAAAAGGGCCATTTAGCTCTTTTCTGTCATTACGATTGTATTTATTTGAGCAGGACAATTGCGCCACCTAGTGAGTTAATGTAAGACTGCAGAATCTGAACTCAATACAGAGCGTTACTGTCAGGGTGACCAGAAGGCTCCTTCAATAAGGAGAAGTTTATACACGGCATTGATTATGAGAACGCAGCCCTGCAGTACAGATCTTCCATATCAAACGGCAAAAATCATATTTTTTTTATTACTATTTATAAACAGCATAAAAGGCATACACATTCTACGGTAAGTACACAAAACACTGCAACGATTCAGCGCATACCCAGCAAATACCATTCAAAATACCTATCTGAGGCATAGATATTGGGGATTCCATCACACTATACGGCCATATACCTCTTTGCCCGCCACTACGCCAAACTACCACAAGTTTGGCGAGTCCTATCTAATTTTTCGATGGACATATTAGTTTCCTAAATATACATCTATATCTTTTCTCGTTATTTTTTCACTTTCATTTTCTGTTTTAAGAGAGAAAAAAATGTTTATGCTTCTGCATTCCACCAGAAGTAAGCTCTGGTTCCTTAAAGAAGAGATCAAAGAGCTGCCATCTCCAATTTATCTGCCTTTTATTGGTCAGGGACACACAAAGAAACAAAAAAGCAAAAGTAGTAAAACAAAATTATGAGGCAGCTTCATATATTATGTATTTAATCCCCCCCTTACTCCTCAGTTCTTCATTACATATGAAGAAGGGACCTCCGAGGTCCTCAATACACTCGGACTTCACCTTTCTCTATGAATGGTGGTTACTCTCATTGATACTGCTTCTGTATTGGCTTTGATTGTAACCTTGTACTTCTTGCAGTTCTTTGTTTTTATATGTCGACTACTCCGAAAACACGGTCAAAAAGTTCTTACCTGATTTTCTTTTGTATGTAACTTCTGTGGTACAAGCAGCTGCAGAACTTCATTTGTTTTGTCAGACTCATAACCCGCTACACAAATACCTGAAGGGAACCATGTAGATGTATAAATATATGTATATATGTATATGTGTATCAATCACAAAAAAAGATAACAGTAATGCAGGCCTACAGACTCAATTCACTTACTCTTTTCGCCTACCCACTCAATGACTCGCGTCGGATCCTGCAACTCAAAGTCATGGAGGTCTTTATACCTAAAATAAAATAAAAAACATTCTGCTATTTTTGGAAGCGTACTTATCTCCAGAACCATATATAATCATTTATGTCTGTCTATAGAAAAAGGTTCCCGATTATCCACCCCTTTCCAATACTTATCACACGAGACGATATATATATATATATATGGCAAAAAATGATTATTGTACCAATTATGTTCGCCAAGGGTGCGGCCTATATATTCGAGGCAATCCGGTATTCGCCCGTTTTCTCATTTCTCCTTGCATGTGAGATACTTATCACCAAACAGCTCCTGCGCCGGCTTGCGGAAAGTTGCGGACGGGGGCCGATCGACTAAGCACTTAAAAGACTTTCCTGTAATGTAGTGCAGATGCCCGCTGCTAAGTGGACATCTCTTGTGCCTCAGTAATTATGCGTTCACCCCCCTCATAACAATAAAACAAACTTAAATCGTTTTTTTTAATGAAAAGAACGAGTTGGGCTAAAACTCCCATTAGCCTCATCCAGGAAGATAATGAGGGTGCTGGAAGGTATAATCCCCAAAAGCAGGTGTATTAGAGGAACAAAAAGGTTTCGTACTTGTGTAAATGTGTATTTTCACCCCAGATTGTTACGTATTTACCCCCCTCTCATATGTGTGGGCGATCTCCACGTATAAACAACTACATTTACTAAGGGCGTTTTAAGAAAATATTTATTTTTTTACTATTCACTTAACATAAATGGGGAAAATGTGTTTTTTTTATGTTTGGTGGGATGTGATGCACTGCTGGCCTCAAAATATATATAGGTTCCAAAGTACAACATAACTATAAAAATTGGCCCGGCCTTTCGGGTAGAAAAATGTGTCTTGCGTGATTTAAATCCCATATTTTATTCTATCACCCAGAAATATTTTTTTTGTACATTCATTTTTTCTGTGTCTTTCAGGAATATTATCTGATATATGATATATGTTGTTTACGTACGCATGTTTTTTTGTACTTTTGTACTTTGCACCGAACCAAAATAATTATGATAAAAAATGTGTCCTGGTACACATGAGGTTAAATCACCGAACCAAGCACTGATACGTCATGGAGTGAAAGAGTGTGAGCTCCTCTTCCACTTCAAGATTAACCTTGCACTTAAAAGGTTAAATACGTGTTTTTGTGCGGGGGGGGGGTTGGTTGTTAAGTGTGAGCGCCTTTCCATATCATCTAATACGTCAAATAAAAAACAGCCATAAATGATGCATCAACAGATTTTATAAAATACCACAAAGAGTTAATGACTGCTCGGAGTCGCCCAGCTCTGCCCTTCTCGGACTCCCACTCCCACTCACACTCACAGCCTGATAGACTCCAGCATCCACTGCTCGCACTCATCTGACTCCATGGCAGAGAGACTACTTCCTTCCCAGCTACGCGACTTGGTTACGTCACGGGTCATGTGACTCTCACCGTCACGTGGTGCTTGAAAGCTCCGTGGCGGGAATGCGTCTGAGGTCACGGTGACTGGAACAGCTGGTCAGAGATTTTGTGTTGTTGATTATTTGGCGCCGGTTTCTGTACGTATTATTTACAGTCATTCTTTTCTTTGAGAAAGCATGCACCCGGCACCCGTACGGTTAAATGTACGGTATATTTGCACCGGTGTACAAATATCGGTAAATCACCCTGGCTCTTTGCATAATGTTTTAACCCTGTGTGACCCTTGTCTTCCTGCCACCCTAGTCATGTCATATATCCATTCATGAGGAAGACCCTCTACGGGCCCCAATTCCCCGGTGCTCTCCTTTTCTAGGAGGTCGAAATTTTGCGCTGGTGATATATAGTTTTTATAGGTGAAACTGTAAAAATAATTTCCTTTTTTTCCCTAATTTCCCCCCACATAGATATTTTAGATATTTCTCATATGGGGGGGTATTAAAGTCCCAATAATGTGTATAGAAATAGCAGGATTGGCTTTATAAATTAAACTGTTTAAATAAAAAACATTTACCCCTTCAGGACTGAGGGGTTTTTTTTACACCATTTTTGCACTAAAAGAGCAGTTTTTGTGCTCTTGCTGTGTCTTTATTGAACTCTGATTGTCCACTAACTTTTTTCAGCAGAAGTAGGGCTTTCTTTTGATATATATATCATTTAGTATGAGAAATATCTAAAATATCTATGTGGGGGGAAATTAGGGAAAAAAAGGAAATTATTTTTACAGTTTCACCTATAAAAACTATATATCCCCAGCGCAAATGGGAAAAACTCCAAAACTGTGTTTTTTTCACTTTTACCCCATGCTGAAACACAAATCAGCCAAAAAAAAATGTTAGTGATTTTTTTAACATTAAAAATTCACCAAAATAATACAATAAATAATAATAAAAAACAATAAAGTGTGCTAAGTGATGTCATTGTGACATCACTGGCATTAATAACATGTTCAAGAGGTCCCTAAGAGGACCTCTAACCACACATACACTGTGCAAAAAAATCCAAGCAACACAGAAGTGATGGTGAAAAAAGCGCAGGAAATTATTTCTGCGGCCACCATTGACAGTGATTGGTGGCCAAATAGCTGCACGAAGAGTGCCCAAATACCCCTGACGTGATAGTCTGGATTGTCTGCTTTACAGAAATATATACCTTTGTGGGTATTTTTGGTTTATTTGTTTAAAGTTAGAGTTGCAATCCCACCATAGCTAATGTAAAAATTCTACGGTTTTGTAAAGAATAATGTACACCTAATAGTAAGTTCCCTATAAGTGCTGGGAAAGTATGGAAATTCTATGTAAATTAGATATTTCTGAAATCAGGACACCTGAGTTGATAAACTTTGAGGGGATTTTCCATCACTTTACCTAATTTTGTGAGGATTCAGAGGGGAAAATAAAATGTATTTTTTTTTTCTAATCTTCGCTAGTTTTTACTAAATTTCTCATCCTAAATTTTCAGCAAATTATCTAATTATGGTATCAAACGAAAGCCCTCTCTCTGCTATTTATTTACATGGGTACACTATTCGCAGGAAAGGAGAATAATACAGCAAAAATGGCAAAATTGCTCCTGGTTTTGAGGTACCAAAAACCCCTGGGACTGAAGGGGTTAAATATGAATGATGCACATCGCTGTTCCTAAACAAGATTATTTTTAAGATGTGGTATGCTGGCAGTTTCACCCCAATAGCGTCCAGAAAAAGAAAAACTACTAAACAAAAGTACAGTATTTGCTCGATTACAAGACGACCCTGATTATAAGACGACACCCCAAAATCTGAATATTAACTTAGGAAAAAAGAAAAAGCCTGAATATAAGACGACCCTAAAGGAAAAAAGTTTTACCAGTAAATGGTTTTTTTTAATAAAAAATAAGAAAAATATTTTTTTTGTTTTTATTTCCTTGTATTTTCCAACCTGTCCCCCAGTTACGCACATCTGCCCCCAGGCTTGCCACTCCAATATGGCACTGTGGCCCATGATATGCCTTTTAACCCTCTATATGCCACTGTGCCCCATGGTATGCCTTTTGACCCCTATGTGCCACTCTGCCTCCAGAAAAGCCATTCTGGCATTTAGGGGGTTAAACTGCATATTATGGGGCAGAGTGGCATATAGGGAGGTATAAGGCATTCCAGGAGGCAGAGTGGCATTAAGGGAGTTAAAAGGCATTGTATAGAGCACTCTGCCTCCAAAAATGCCTTATACCCCTATATGCCACTCTGGCATTTAGGGGTTTAAAAGGCATATTATGGGGCAGAGTGGCATATAGGGGGGTATAAGGCATTTCAGGAGGCAGAGTGCTCTATTAAATGGCCCCTTAACGCCACTCTGCCTCCTGAAATGCCTTATACCTCCGTATATGCCCCTCTGCCCCATAATATGCCTTTTAACCCCATAAATGCCAGAGTGGCATATAGGGGTAAAAGGCATTCCAGAAATGCCCTATGCCCCATTTAACACACACACACACTTACTTACCGGTGCTTCCAATTCCTTGCTGTATTACCGGGGCAGCGGGTTGACAGACAACCTCCGCTGCTAGCCACACCTCCTTCCGGCTGCAGCGGACGTTGTCTACGCGGATCGCGTAGACGTCAACCCGCTGCCCCGACAATACAGCAGGAAGCACCGGTAAGTGTGTGTGGGGGTGTTAAATTGGGGGGGAGACAGGAGGATCCAGGTCCCCTGCAACGTTGCGGGGGATCTGGATCTTAGTCTCATATTGAGGTCTGATTAGAAGATGACCCCGATTAGAAGACGAGGGCTATTTTTCAAAGCATTTGCTCTGAAAAAAACCTCTTATAATCGAGCAAATACGGTATACATTTTTTGAAAATTTTACTAAGGGCATTCTATGACGGAGCGTCGGCATCACGTATATGGGTGTCAACAGCATATATAGGAGGCAGAGTGGCAAATAGGGGGTTAAAAGGCATATCTGGGGCAGACTGGCTTATTAGGGAGGTGGGGTGACATAGGGTATACAGGCTTTTTCTTTTTTTCCCCTAAATTAATATTCAAATTGGGGGGCAAATACGGAATAAATCGCTTCCCCCCCAAAATTGATGATTTCTTTGATTTTGATTACATTTATTTTAAAGACATGTTTTAACATGAAATAGAGCTTAGTAATTGAGGCTGTATATTCATGCAATATTTACATTTTTGTAAACTAATTCAATTAATTTTCCAAGATGAGATAACATGCAGATTATGAATAATCAATAGAGCGAAGATGAGTGAGCTGCAGAAGTTTATCATGTGGAATAGTTTTGCTATATAATGTTATCGTTTTAGTTTTAAGTGGTTTTCCAAATATGAGTGATTAACCTATTAACCCCTTCACGTCAAAGCCGGTACATGTACGGGCTCACGATACAATCTGCGACTTTGCAGCATCCACGGAAGCTGGAGGCTGATCGTGGATCATGGGAGAAAAGCCACCACCGAACCAATCATCAAAGATGAAACAGTGCTTAGGAAGCAATCAGCAATTGCTTCCCAAGCATAATCGGTGTTGCTGACATGCCTCGATATCGACGCATTCAGCAACACAACCCACTACCCCGATTGCCTTGTGATGGCTCCAAAGAGCAGCCTGGTTATTCTACCTTTGAGGGGCATGGATGTCACGGTCAGACTTACAGGTCAGACATCTATATGGCCAGTATTTGCACAAAGAACTGATATTCGGTTTTAACCCCTTAATGACAAGTCTTTCTTACTTATAGTACATTTTGGGACAATGGCTCTTTTAACATTTTTCAGTGTTGCTGTTTAGCTGTGATTTTCTTCTTTCTCATTTCGTGCTCCCACACATATTACATATATTATTTTTTCAGGACAAACAGAGCATTTGACAAACATTATTTTTATCATATCATCTAATATACTAATATGGTGATTTTTTTGTTAATGAAAAAAACTGCTAAATAGATTTTGTCCTGAGTTTAAAAATACCCAATATTTTTATGTTTTTTCTTTTTTTGGTGCTTTTTTTCTGCATGTTATGGGGCAATAAGTACCAGTAGCGTTTTGCTTTTTCCAAAACCAATTTCTCCCCAAAGCTGGTCATTTTGCCCATGTGCTATTTTGGGTATCTTTGAAGCCTGCCAATGCAATTTGAAAACCATATATTTTTAATAACTAGACACATTTAAAATGCTGGTATTTTAACCCTTTCCTTTCACTAATTTAACCACCAGCCTTTGTCAAACTTTATGGTAGTACATTTGTTTTGTATTATTTTCACACACACTGTACTTCAGGTATGATTTTACCGCTCCTGGTATATGTCTGTGTCAAACAACACCCCAATATGTGTTCAGTAACATCCCCTGAGTGCAGTGATACTCCCATGCATGGGTTATTTGTTTGGTTATTTGGGAGGTAAAAGGCCACCTTTGTGAGGTGTGTATTTTTTTCCATTTAGACATCTGGTCAGTCTGTGCCCACGTCCCATATTTGGGACATCTTTGAAGCCGGCCAATTCAATTTACCCATCAAATCATGCATTTTTTAAACTAGGCACCCTATGGGCATTTATAATGCCAATATTTTAACTCTTTCCATGCGGGAATTTTTGTGACGATATAGAATTATAGGACTTGATCATAAAAAACTTTTGTTTATTTTTTTGGTGACAGTGGGGAATTTTTACATCTTACCATTCGACCTGCATGAGGAGCTCAAGAGTCTGGATAGACCCTCTGTGAACTCATTCAGTTTTCTATTGTTGACGCCATCTTGACAAATCGAGGCATGTCAGCAACACCGTTTATGCTTAGGAAGCGATTCCGATCGCTTCCTAAGCTGTTTTAGCCTGCTGCCGCGATATTTGATGATCGGTGCGGCTGCCATTTTTCATGTGAGAGGGCTCCGGGGTCCCACGGTCAGCCTCACTTGTGAGGCTTCTGTGGATGTTGCAAAGCCGCCGATCGAAGCTGTTTAACAGCAGCCCATATAAACTCCAATAGCAACCCCTATTGGGCTAAGGTGGATAGAGTGCAAATACTGAGCGGTGTGCACAGGAGGACCTGATTGAGAATTATGTGTGTTTTGCTGTGACTATTTTATGTAAATGAACCGCTTGCACTGTTTACATACCGGTGTGTTTCCCATTAAATTGAGTCCCTGATTTTATCCTCAAGCATTTAGTCTCGGCTGATGTTTCTTGATGTGAAGGTGTTTGCCAGTAAATGTTAATTCATGTAAACTATTTTTTTTTAATAAAAGCTATGATTGAGAAAAATATTTTGTTTTTAATTCCATTTATTTTCCAACCTGCCCCCAGTTATGCACATCTGCCCCCAGGCTTGTCACTCTGCCCCATAAATGCCTTAAACCCCCTATATGCCACTGTGCATATTATCGGGCAGAGTGGCATATAGGGAGGTATAAGGCATTTCAGGAGGCAGAGTGGTGTATAGAGGGTTAAAAGGCATTTCTGGAGGCAAAGTGGCCTTAAGGGGATTCAAAGGCATTTCATAGAGCACTCTGCCTACAGAAATGCCTTATGCCCTCAACTTAACTCCCCAAGAAAAAAAACTTACCGGTGCTGCTGACTCCCGGTGTGTTGTCGGGGCAGTGTGTAGACTAGGGCTGCAACAACTAATCGCCAACGAATTTGATTATCAATTAGTTGAATCGATTATTATCGATTATAAAATGAGGGTTTTTTCAGAGCATTTCTCTGAAAAATCCCCCTCATTATATAATCTGTTTCACTGACTCACCGTCTCACAGCAGCATCTCCTACACCAGCCCCTCCCTGTAATCACTGTGACAACTGGCCCCGCCCCTTCCTTCTCCAGGCCAGAACCACATGGCA
>VKOC01000124.1:27504-41140 GCA_009364415.1 Spea multiplicata
CGAGCCCCCTGCTGGCGACCAATAGAGTTGCTTATATGGACATTTAAACTCCTGGCGCCAGAGCTGCTGCGGTATATGTTAACCCCGTATTAACTATTTCTAGCCCCCTGAAGACCTTTTTTTACCCTTCTTTTTTATGCTTATGCTTTATCTCTCATCACTCTTAACTCCCGCTCCTCTTCTTAAGATCATCCGCTTTTATTTTTCATTCTATATTTAACACACCTTACACCAGAAGAAAACGATCTCCACTAATGAATATTGTATATAAGAGGCTTGGGATGTTGAGCCAGAGGTCCACATAAATGCATCAAAAAATGTCACCAACATCCACTTGCTTTACAGAAGAAAAATATATATTATATATCAAGTAATTCATCATTTTTACTGGGATCACTAAATTGTCATGTGACATCTAGTAAGGTTTTATTGAATAGCGTACTAGAGAGTTATTATTACTTTATTATTTATTACTTTATATAGCGCTGTCATATTCTGCAGCACTGTACAATGGGTAAGCATGACTACCCGCTGACGTCGCCGATGATCGCTTAATAATTAAAGAATTAACGACAACTATATTTTGTCAAATGAATCATAAAACACAATCACAATAATAATACAGACACACAAACTGCTAAAATTTAATAGGTTTTGATGGTTCGCATCTCATGCAGCAATTCCCATACTGTACATACTGTAGTTATATAGCATCGTCTTCACCGGCACATTCCGCCAATAATATTTAATAATACACTAATAATTATTAATAATAATAACAATAATACCTTCTATAAATACGTTTTTAGTTTTTGTAACAATTGAACAGGAAGACAAAACTCCGCAATCTTTAGTTCTATCCAGTGTGGAAATACCCAGTTAATAAGCACAGAATCAGATCGGCTGCTGTAAAGTCAAAACATATATCAGCGCAATAATTAGCAAGTTATGCCTCTATTACAGACCTGATCTCAATTTATTGACTAGCACCAGGCCTGGGGGCAAAACCAGGGGCAGATCGCCCGAGAAGGCCCCCGGTGTCGAACTCATTAATCGTCCGGTTGCAGGGGGGGGGTCTTTGATGTCTCCAACTGGCCCATTAACACTATAGGCTGCGTTGGATGCCTCTAAGACATGGAGCGCCGGGATATGACCAGCCCCCGGAACTTATAAGCTCTGGTTACCCAGACCCCCACCCTTGCGGGATGCGGCCAGGACTACCCTCTGACGTTTGGGGGCGGTACCACAGACATCAGTGGGCGTTCCCACCAATGTCAGCGGGCACTTCCGCTGATGTCGTGGGCCACACCCCCATATAAGGGGGAAATGGGCGAGGAGTAAGGGGTGTCAGGAACCCGCTCCCGCGGCCCGAAGGATTCGGGTGTCAAGTACCAGGAGAACTGGAGTAGTGGCACTTCACCCCGAGCCTCCGGGTGAAACTCTGGGAGCCTATGGGTAGCCATTCAGTAGCTGCGAAACGCGCAGGGTAGTGAATTCAGTAACATTGTTCTACACGCTCAAATTTTCACGAACCTGATTGGTTCTTTCAATCATCTTGGTTTAAAACAAACACCTGCGTATTATCGAGCCAACCAAAAATCTAGAATTGACTATATTCTTTAAGAATTTCCCCTCCGCTTTTTGTAAACAACCTGTAAACAGTAGGTTTTAGCACCCGACAGACAGTAACGTTAGCCGACGGCCGCAGATATCATTCCCACATTATTAAAAAGCACTGTAGCTGCCACTAACTACCCCTTTATCGTATAAAAATAGCATCCGGATTCCAAACGCCGCTGGTGGCGAAAGGGTTAACGAGAGGTTTATGTAAAACTGAAGTCATTCGCTGCCTGATGCGGGTCATTCTTCAGGAGTGTATAGGCAAGCAGCAGATGAATTATATGTTAATAAAAATTAAAGAGAAGAGTTCTGGTCACCGCTGGTAAAATTGGTGGAATCGGCGGGTAACTTTCAATCTGTTGCCATGGTGACTGCAGCACTTTTACCTCTTTTTGACTAAAATTGCTTTTTTGCACATATACGCCCGTTAAAACCGTCCTGTTACTTTTATATGCCATGAATGGAGAAATTGGTTGACCCGGCGTCTTAGCGGTTACATGCGGTAAAGTGATTCGGGAGGTTTCTTTAAGGCACATGGATCAGCAGGCATGCGCAGCTCCAAATATCCAAATCACATCTCAGCTGAGGGACAACAAATCATTGCGACTGTAATAGATTGTAAGCTCCCTAGACCAGGGCCCTGTTCTTCTTCTTCTGCCTATAGTAATAGTGCTATGGGATCTGCTGGTGTTCAATAAATACATTTAATCCAATGAGAAGATCGAGGAGGTAGTAATCATGGCCACCAGGTGAGAAGACAGACAGACCCCAGTACTCTGGCCACACAGAGTCCCAAGCATTCCGTTCAAGTTGTCCACGTCAGGAGCTGTAGTGATAGAAGTCAACTGTGCCTTGATGGTGTCCTCATCTCATTCTGACGTCACGTAGCTTCATGAGTCTGGCACGTTCTTCATTAGTTCTTCCAGTGTGAACCTCCTGAAGGCGATCTTCTCACATGCGTTCACGCCGCACTCAAACAGACACCCGAAGCTGTGGGAATCTTGGCAGACTGCTAAGTCAGAATAACCACTTGGACCTTTATTGATGATCCATGGCTGGGTCCACTGGGACGGTACCAGAGGAGACTTGTTTAAGTAGATTCCTAAGTCGACTCTCTTCTTGTTGCTGGTTGGGTGGGAATAAAGAAGCCAAGACAGTGTGCCTTTATCCATTAAGGGCCTTATTGACTGGGAAGCGCCGTCGAGTTCTTGTTTCTGGTCCTTCCACTCTGGTGGACGGTAGCTCACCACACTTCCTTGACAGCCGGTGGGAGGTTCACACAAGCTCTTGCAAAAATAAGAGTTGGCAAAATCCAAACCTTGGCTCCTGCTGATGGCTTCCACTCGGTAATGCTCCTTGGTCCGAGCGCTGCAGTACAGGACGGATGAATTGTTGCCGCAGGCCACCTCGGCCACCTCGCACTCGCATGTCTTATGATTCCACAGCGTGCTCCCTTTGTGCCATGACCTACCGTGGTCATCGCTGTAGAAGACAAACGAATGACACTTGGTCTTGCAGGGAACGGGGAGGCAGCAGACACGAGAGTGGACATAATAAAGGTAGGCTGGAACTATCAGCCTCCCCGATGGAGCTTGTATACCGTGGCCAGGACCCACGGCCAACGTGGCACAATTCTTGAGGTCATCACCTATAACTTCCGCTGTGAGATCGCGCAGCCGGCTCCAGGTTTTACCGTGGTCGCTGCTGGTCACATAGCAAAGCCTTGCCGCGTTCCTACCCGTCAGAATTTGGAACAGCTCGGAGCGGTTCGTCCGGACACAAATGAAGAAGAGGAATATCGTCCCACTTCGCGCGTCGTACACGGGGCAGGGATTCATGGTTCGGTGGCCTGTTAACTTGGCAGAGGTCAAGGCAATAGCGTCCTCCCACTACAAGAAATAAGGGAAAGGCCACAAGGAGGAGAGCTTTTGAGAGGCAATGGATACAAAAAAGAACTGAGACACCCAAGTGTCGTATTAACCCTTTAAGTAGTGAGTAGCAGATATGTCGCGACTTACGTGAATAGACCCATGGTTTTCCACGCCTCTCCTCGTCACGAGGTGCAGGGCGTCCTGGTCATCGGGAGATGAGCGTTTCTCAGCAAAGGCCAGGAAGGCCGGCGGCTCGGGGATATAGAGGAGAGCCGGGATCCGGTAGGTGATCCCACTGGGCTCCTGTTGGAACAGCGTTACCAGGTCTGCGGAGTCGGGGTCTGCCATGACTACTCCCTAAAAAAATGTCCGAACAAGTAAATTAATAACAAAAACAAGAAAAAAGCAACAAATTAACAAAAACGTTCAGGTTCCGTTATGATACAACAAAAGTGCCATTCCTATGGTTTGTGGTCATGCTACTAGAGTAGAGTTAACCTTTTAGGCACCAGGGGGCCAGAAGCCTCCTCTTCCTAAATTTAAAGTCCCTCTCTCTATCTTTCTCGACAGGCTTTAACAATGTTTGGTCTCTTGTTTAGAAAGTCGATGTTTTCAGGATGTCATCAGCCTTTGCGGTATCAGATTGCGTAAACAGCACTTCTGCGTAACGCATCATCATGTGATGACTAGAATATGGCCGTATCACGTAAAAAATAAATTTTTCTGTAAAATGTTTGGCGTAGGCAGGTCTCTCTTTAATGGGATTTTTAACTCTGAACCCGGGACAGTAAGCTGTTTAGTTAAAGGTCCCCAAAAGGTAAAATATTGGCTGCACCGCCAGTGGCTTGGGATCTAGTGACGGAGCTTCTGTTGCCACCGATCTCCCGCCTCCGTCTCCCATGCCGGTCTGCATGAAGATTCAGGGACAAAACATTATAAAGCAGCACCCTCAGTCTTCGTGCATGGAGCCAGGAGAAGAGATATTGGTGCAGACAGAAGCGGAGGTCCCTCCGCGCCCCTCCAGACCACTCGGCACAGGACCCCCTGGATCAGGATGACCACATTGGCCAAGTTTTCCAGTAGACACAGTTCATGTGCAGTGCTGCCCCCTGCAGGATGTGGGATGTATAGACTCATGGAGGCGAATCAATCACTCACAGGGGTCGCAGCTGACATCCCAAAATTATTGGACTATATGCGACATTCACTAAACACGGACTTCAACATATACAATATATAATATACCACTCAACGTAACAGCTTACAGCTACACAGCCCGGTCTGGACAGAAAATGTAGATTTTCTTACCACTAAAATGTTTAATATTTATACATCAATATCTTGTCTTCTGCTAAACAAAACAAAAAACAGACACTTTTATAATATATATGTATCTGTATACAGCATATCAATATAGATCCATATTCTCTGTATGTATAGGCAGTCTCAGATATGCCAATCTATAGATCTATATGTACCCCCTCTCCTATATACTCTGTATAATGCGCAATATATGACACCCATACGCTGCCTATTCTGCTAGGACGCTTATAGAATTCAGTATATAAGAGATTTATATCAGACCCCCTATATAATAAGGGCAGATATACCTACTTGTTTCCTTGTTGGATGCCAGGGTCACGCCTCCACAACAGGCCAATCAGCTGCCAGCACAGAGCCGTTCCCCTAACCCATGCCTGTTACCCTGTCTCTGATTGGTGCATTGGCTGTGCTGGTGACTGGGCACAGCTGTGTTACTGTAACAGTTCTCATTGCTGGTGTTCGATTAACCCCGTGAGTGCTGCTGGACCTGATCCCTGCTCCATTGCCATTGCAGCACAATGTTTTATAGTCAGTGTGATGATTGTTGTTGTGGTTCTGGGGCAGATCACATCTATCGTCTATTCCGGACGTGACAAACGATGGAAGGTTTATGAAAATATCACATGATCCTTCCCATGAGCTAAAAATATTGCCTCAGGGGCAGAGAACTGTAAACGGTTCTGTGCGAAACCGATAAACAGATCCTCCTGATCACTCATTGTACAGCGCTGCGGAATATGATGGCGCTATATAAAACAATAAGTAATAATGATCTGTTCACTGTGAAGAAAACATGAAGTCGTATGAGCCATGAAGTCAGAGCAGGACACAAAGGACAGGAGGGGAGTTTATTTCAAAGAGTAGAAAAGTTACAAGAGACCGGAATCTAACACTAGAGGGTTTTACTTTACTGAGAGGGTGGTAGATAAGTGGAACCGCCTCCCAGTTAGACTTTGTCAGGCCAGGGAGCAGCGATACCTGAGCGGAGGGTAGACCAAACCCGGTTACTTAAAATACCAACCGAGCGCCAAGGGATGCAGATCCTCACCGGGAAATCCCAGCAGAAACCCGCATTCCCAGATTTGATTGTTTTAGGATAAAATCTTATGTATCCCCACCATCGGCGATGCCCCAAACCGAAATTACATTGTTTTACAGATTAACTCTTAATTACTCAGGACCAGCGTGGACCTTCTAGAGGAGACATGTCAGCGTTGGTCCTCCTTAATGCAGGGTGAAGTCGTGGACGGAAACTCCAAACCTCCTGCAAACCCACCCAAAAAACGTAGGCTTCGTCATAAACGGCGCGTTTGGATTTTAGCCAATGTAACAGCTCTCGCCCCGTCTTGTTCACCTGGCGATTATTTCTTTTTGAAGACCGTTCTGCTCAATCAGATACATTACGTCGGCCAGATGTCTCCAAGAAATAAAACGTGTGCCCAGGTAGTCTAAGTAGATCCTGTAGGCTTTTTGAACTTAAACAAACTCAACAGCGTCGGACTGTTAAGGATCTTTTTTTTACTCAATTGAGTAGGGTTGATATGGAGAAGATTTTTCCCTAGAACCTTTCCAAGACCCGCTTCTGGCGCTATGCCGGATGCCACCGAGAGCCGATACAAACTTGTTCCCTTTAAAAGAGTCGCGGACACACCGTTGGGGGGCAAAAGTGTTTATAATAACCAAGCTTTTGAAGTAGACACACGAACCCTCGTGCAAGAGGACATCTAGCGACAAACCAAATAGGCTGCTCGCTCCTCTTCCTTGCTTTTATTGGAAAACAATACTTAGAAAACAGCCATTCGAAAACAAATGCTCAACAGAAGACGAGTAATGGAATGTAACAACGTGACGGAACTTGGACAGTAACAGATCTAAAAAGGATTCTTCTTCTTTTATTATTATTATTGGCCGCGCGACAAAGCTAAGCTTTACAGCTACAGGCAGAACGGCTCTGCTTATCTGACGGTGTACAAAAGAACAAAAAAAAATGCTTTTATTTTCCATCAAATAAATATTTAAAAAAAAAAAATATATAGAAAACTGGACAGATTTCTGTTAGTAAAAGGTTTTGTCCTGAAATTCTATAAGCATGACCTTTTTGTATAATGGGATTTTGGATCAAACTGGGAAAGAATAAGTAAAAAAAAAATATATATATTTTAAGTTTTATCTCCGTCAGCACCGAGGTAAGAACCGAAACGCGTTTCCAACCTTTTGTCGTTAGCACAATGTATAGGACAATGTATAGGGGAAATTATGCACCCCTAAGCAATGTATTCTTTTGATGCATATTAAATGCGTGAGTGCTCCCTCTACTGTCTAATATCGGTAATGCACTCAGAACCAGGCACTGGTTAAGAGATCCTTTTTTACCAGATTTTTACTATTTATATTTTTTGGGGGTTTGTAGGAATATATATATTTTTTTTTTTAGAGGAGGAACAATGCTCCAGGTTCGAAGAAGCGTATTCACTCCAATGCCTCGGTGCTGAATTAAAACGCTTTGGCGGCAGAGGACTGATTACCGTAACAAAAACCATGACCAAGAGGATTCCAGGACAAAAGCTTTTTAAATCAAACCTTTCCCAGCCGAAAACACCTGCAAGTTCCGTGTGTCGGGGTAGAGTTACAGGATAAACATTCGTTTTGAGTAATGGGGGGTAGTCCGCCTGTAGCCCCGCAGCTGATCTTCCCCGAGTCGTGGGAGTTATGGTTTAACAGATGAGGAGCTACAGGCTGTCAGACCCCAGATTTAATCACATTGCTTCCGTTTTGTTTTTTTTTTGTTCCCCTCTTGCCGCAGCCTGGCTAGAAGAAGCCCAGATGTGAAGGGTTACTTTGTCTTCTTCTCGGCAGTCAGGCTGTCGTGGAGCTTGGAGACTTCCGGCTCGAACACGTCCATCACTAACGTTCCGTTCTCGTCAAAGAATTTGGCGATGGATCTGGTGAATTCGGCGTCGCGGTGGTGCTTGCTTTTGCCGCTTATATAGGTGACTTTCAGCGTATATTTGTCGTCAAACCTGCAAGAGGCACGGAGGGAGAGATTGAAGCACAAGCCGCCGGCTCATTTGCTTTTACGTTTACGCGACCCGTTTCTCTAAAGCTCTGATCTCATCGCTTACCGTTTCAGGCTGGAGGAGAGGTGCCAGATGTCATCAGGGTCCATTCCCGCAGGGTCCCTCCTGTGAGCAACCAAGAAAATGCTCTTCTCCTTATACGAGGTGTAGATCGTCAAGACCCCCATCATCAGGAAATAGGTTCACAGGAGTTAAGGTATGAAACACCAATCATTAGCGGTCGTTAATGAAAACCTTCTGACCTCGGCCCCGCCGTTAAACTACAACGTTCATGAATCTATATGGTTACGGTTTACCAGATCCTTTACACTAAATTATCTAATGGTGTTAAAGTAACGCACAGGTAATAAAAACCTACCATGAATTTCTTTCATATATATTGGTTCGGCCACAAAATCCAGCTTTTTTGGGGGTAAAATAGTCCCTTAGTGTAACCGTCCCATGATAAGATCTAGAAAGCATTAACAAGCAAGTCTAAGTTTGGTAAAACTGACTACAAAACCGTGATCTCCCAGTCAGATCCGCGCAGGGCGCTGAGGCTGTGAGGTCTGGAAGCGGATCAGTCACGATCTCTAATATTTGGTTGAAAAGGAAGGGGTTATTTTACCGAACCCGACTTGAGTGGCGGTTGATAACCAAGACTTCCTTACCCTGATCTACCCTGCGATATCCTCACCCATCTGGCTGCAGCTTCTTCCTAAGCAATGTATTCTTTTGATGCATATTAAATGCGTGAGTGCTCCCTCTACTGTCTAATATCGGTAATGCACTCAGAACCAGGCGCTGGTTAAGAGATCCTTTTTTACCAGATTTTCACTATTTATAATTTTTGGGGTTAGTAGGAATATGTATTTTTTTTTTTTTAGAGGAGGAACAATGCTCCAGGTTCCAAGAAGCGTATTCACTCCAATGCCTCGGTGCTGAATTAAAACTCCTTGGCGGCAGAGGACTTATTACCGTAACAAAAACCATGACCAAGAGGATAATCGTGCCATTAAACCATAAAGCCGTATGAATTCTGCATGAATGCACGGTGCACGCAATGCATTGTGGGTACTCGGTGGTTGGCACGTTCCCAAACCACCTCCACGTCACTGATCCATGTACAGGATATTTCAGCGACGGCGTTTACAGATAACCGCGGCATTATTATTATTATTCCCCCCCGTTAAAGATGTATACCAGCCTGCGATCATAAACCAAACGATCATAAACCAAAAAGAAAACAAAATCCGTATATTATCAGAAAGGATATGATATGACGCAGAAGGCCAGAACCGGCTTGGACTCGGGGAACGGGTGCAGGTAGTCCCACACCAAGGCCACGATGGCGAAGACGCAGGAGATGGTGCAGATGACGAGGCGGCCATCGATCAGGCTGAAGTTTTCCACGTACTTGTACTTCTCGAGGAAGACCTGATCCGGAAACAGACCCGCTGTGAACATTCACACCCACAACGACGATCCAAGACGGACTCGCCCCAAATCTATCCCTAAAACCGACCATTTATGGCCTTCCCTGACAAGACGGGGAGAGCCGAGCAGAGCTCGTACCCCTGAACCTTTATACAAGAACACCGTGCGACGTCATAAACGACAGGATCCGGTGCACGTCATATTAACCGGCGACGTAACCGCATATCGTACCTTTTTGGCAGCGTCGTCCAAGGAATTCTTCACTGCCGAGCCGTCCCATTTGTCAACCTTTACCGGTTTGTCGTCAATCTTCCACTGCGCGGAAAAGAAAGAAAATAAGAATGATTTACTAGGATGTCACTCAAGGTAACGAGTGCGATGGGAAAGAGGAACAAAGTTAGTTTCTGAATCTGTGCAGCAAAGTTTCCGTCGCTGAAAATAAACTTGACTGCGCACGATCGTCTTTGCCCCTCTGTACAAATACAGAGGGTCTCATCAGAAGCCGCTCTGTACGTGGCTCTTTCCCTCATGCCCCAGCCCCTAGAATCAGAATCAGGGATCAAAGGCCTTCAATGCTGGCAATACGTGGGCCAAACAGTCCACGTCAGCCAGCCGAGCAACTCGAGTGACATGAAAACCGGAGGCTTTATATAAAGTAATAACAATAAAAAATAAATATATATAATAAAACCAAACAAAAAAATAAATAAAAGATATATATAATAATAATAAAATATATATATATATATATATGTGTCTCTGAGTCTGATGTCCCGGACACCCCTACTATTGAAGAAAGCACAGTTATCTGTGAATATTTTAATATGGATTGTTCTAAAATTAAAATAAATTAATCAGTTAAGAAACAAAAGATGCAGCCCTGCAGCAGCAGCCCCCTTCCTCCTCCACGGCCCACCTATTCTGATTAGCCTCTTAAAGCAATCAATGGGTGGCAGGGAATGAACAGCTGCACTGTCAACACATGTGCACGGGGGTCTAAACAGACCCCCAGGCACAGCTGGAGCCGATCGGAGGAGCGTATATCAAGGCACATCTACTTCAATTTGCCCATGATGTCAGGGGGGCTTCACAAGAAAGACCCATGCGGAAAATGAACTCCATACATTAATGATATATAATTCACCATATAACTCAACTAACCCTAACAAAGACTGTGTGACGAGACTACTGGGGAGGAATAATCATGTAGATCCTGAGAACGGGGCATTCACACAGTGGGTTTGATTAAATGTTTACTCTGGCTAATTTCGGGAGGGTGGTGGATGTGTGGAACAGCCTCCCAGCAGAAGTGGTAGAGGGTAATACAGTGAGGGTATTAAACATGCATGGGATCGGCGTACAGCTCCTGAATCTAAGACGAGACCAACGACTGATTAGTTATAAGTCGTTTACAGCAGGAGAAACGGTGCGACTAGACGGGGGCCGAATGGGGCCGATCTGCCGGCAAATTCTATGTTTCTAATTAAGTTTAAAGGCTTTTCACTTCATTTTTAAATGCAGTTGCCTGAGTGGGGACCGGATCCAACATCCCTGCTGGGGGTGACGCTGCCTTACGGAATCCGTCTCAAGATCCATTTAAATATGCAAATATGCTTAACCCTTCGAGGTTCCAGAGGAGTCAGCAGTACTTAATGTGTTAACACAGTTAAAAAAAAAATAATAATAAAAAAAAGCCCTGATTGGCCGCGTCCCAGCATCAGTTATTCTGTTACCAGCGGGCTGATTTTAAATAAATCATCAATAAAAATAAAACGTCTCATCTGAGCAGGGAAGAGGCGAAACGCGTCGGGGTCTGATGACGGCTACACTCGCTGCTCCGCGCACAGTCATCACCCGTTACCACGGCTACATCCCTGCCCCATTATATATATATATATATATATATACTATATATATATCATATATACACACACACTCTCCTGAACTTGGCCCGTCACCCGGTAGTTAATCGGCCCCCGCGAACACATGACGTGTAGTGGGACTGCAGCAATAGACGGACATCTGGACGCCAATACAACTAATTACACCCGTGCAGAGCGAGCGGGGCCCCCCGGGGGCAGGAACCGTTCATGGCGGACGTCGGGAAGACTGACAGCTGTCACCGTGCCGTCCGAGATCACATCACGCGCTTCAGGGGAAAACCAACTTAACAAGTCTGCCCCAGTCCCAGGACTCAGGAGCCATATGCCCGTCCCCTGCGTGGTTAATAACATACTTATTATATACCCTGCCGGGGTAACTACCCACCATAAGGTGCCTAATCCTGGATCCTGGGATCTACCCCTCATGGAGGCGATACACCACATCCCACAGTTAGCCCAAGAGGATTTAGACACATGCCACCTATGCCAGGAGTCCGTTCCCGGTCACACTACATTAGCTTTAGGCACCATACCACCTCTGCCGAGAGACTGCTCTGTGCAGCCCCAGCAGCTTTAGCACCATACTACCCCCGCTGGGTGACTCCGTTTGGGATTAATACTACACATTAGGCCAATTTACTAAAAATCATCCCACCCCAGCGGGTCCCCGGCCCTGGTTTCTCTATTCATGGGGAGTAGCATCCTGTGAAGGACTCGCACTGCAGCCAGCCAAGACACGCAAGGGTTAACACTACCCCTAGCAACACAGAAAGTACCCCAAACTGCCCCCTCCTTCGCACCCCTTGCCCCAAACCATCACCCTCAGCCAATTACTTTTCTCCAGTATTGCCGTTCCTGGCCTCCTCTCGCCGCCAGAGTCGTTCTCTCATCCCGCTGTTCTTCTGACCCGGCAGCTGCCTGATTGGCAACGGCAGCGATGACGTTTCTCCCGCTGCCTTCTGCTTCGCCTGCTTGTCATTTAGAGAGACGCCCTCAGAAATACAACTCCCGGCAATCCTTGGTCGCGGCGACGTGACGTCAGGACACAAGCGGCGAGAGTGGTGCACGCCGGGAGTCGTAGTCTACATTTGCGTCTGGGTAAAATGATAGCGTCTCTTGTTGCTAGGAGACCGGGGTTCCCGGGAGAGGAACATGGTGCTGGGAGCAGAGTGTTGGGGCTTTCTTGGTCCCCATCGGGGATCCTAATGAGGCGGGTGCAGGTAAAGTATACTGTCAGTGCGATAACTGTGTCTGTGCATTGCTACTAAAGTAGGAGCCCTAGTACGTTTAGTACTATATCGGCCTGGGACATATTATAACAATGCATTATAACTCTAGCAATACCGGATAAAATGTAATGATCATATAGTGAGCTGTTATACTGAGAATTTCCTCACCTGTCAGGCTGATTCAGGGATATAACATTATATCGGTGTATGAGACGGCCATGTCTACTGAATGGAGATCAAGATCATTCCAGCGAGACCGCCACGTCTACTGACCGCGTCTACCGAACGGAGATCGTTCCGGCGAGGCGGCTCCGTTTATAGAACGAGTATCATGAATGAAATCAAACATTCTGACAATATTCACCAGAATAAAGCACAGAAACAAAGCACTCCGCTACTAAAAAAGTATATTCATCCAAAAAATAGAAGTTTATTGTTATTTAGACTGTAAGCTCTTTGAGCCGGGCCCTCCTCACCTGTTGTCTCTGTAAGTTACATCCTACTTGTTATGTCCGGTCTACCCGTTGTACAGCGCTACGGAATTTGGTGGCGCTATATAAAACAATAATTAATAATAATAATAATTTATTTATTATTATTATTATTATTTTATTATTTATATACCGCCATAATATTCCGTAGCGCTGTACAACGGGTAGACCGGACATAACAAGTAGGGTGTAACTTACAGAGACAACAGGTGAGGAAGGCCCGACTCAAAGAGCTTACAATCTAAATAACAATAAACTTCTATTTTTTTTGGATGAATATACTTTTTTAGTAGCGGAGTGCTTTGTTTTTGTGCTTTATTCCGTTGTCGGCTCGTCTGATTCCATTCCCGGTGCCCCGAGCTCTGAGACGAGTCGGACCGCGCAGGTTCCCGGCACGCCGATCCGTATTGGAACAACAGACCAAAACTTTTATATCTCAACAGATATGGCGTCTGACGGACCCCACAAGATGGACAGCGGAGGAATATTTGTATCCAGTTGCTTCCCAGCTAGAAGCCTTTTTCGATTGACTAATAGAGGTGCGTTTATTCTCATAGATTGTTTATTATGGTACAGATCATCATCAGAACACTAAGTTTAACCCCTAGCTATAAAGTACACAGTTCTTCTCATTCCGCAGAAACCATTTCTATCTGTAACATAATTTACAAAAGGGTTTCTAACCATCAGGTAGCCTTTTACACTTAAACTTGGATCAGCGAACAC